>MUZC01004445.1:286943-338979 GCA_002072015.1 Radix auricularia
TTTTGTATGTCCTGACCTGCCATTTGTGCATCAACACTCAGTTACTCGATCCGTTAAAAAACCCCGTTAAAACTACCAAAAAATATTTCGAATCGAGAGGTAACACTAGCGCAGGGAACGGCCGCCATTGCCGGAAGTCGAATACATAGTATTTCAAGCATTCAAGAGTGGTGCGAAGGCGTGCAAAAGAATTAGTTTGTTTTTTTTGTTGCTTTTTTTTTTGTTGACGTCATTAGAATGTGTGTAAAAGTTTAGAGAGTTTTACGTCATCATTTGTGGTGACTTGTAGTTAGATTAAAGAGAAAATAAATTTTTTTAAAATGTAAAGAAATGACTTTTAAATTAAAAAAAATGTCAGGTATATTCATTACACAAGAAAATTCATAAAAATATGTCTAAAATCTAAACACAATTACTGATAACTACATAATGCTGATATCTAACATAAGTACTGATACATAATACGAAAATGCGCTAACACGTCCTGAGTTCCAAAAGGGACCAGGCTTAACATGATTTTTTTTATTTTCTTTTTTTAAGCCTTTAAATTACTATTTTATTTGTCCATTTGCTATGAAACTTTGACTTTTTTCACACCTCCGTGTAGGTTTCTGGCATAATTGTTTTTAAAACATAATACTCATTGGATTCTTAAATAGTCATTTTTACTGAGATCGTTGCAACGCACGACCGGGTCTGCTAGTGTAAATATAAATAAAAGTATTTTTGATGTGATGCACATTTATGGCTTGTAGAGACGGCTGTTGGAGGGGAGGTACAACAAGCCATCGAAACGACGGCGGAACGTCCTTAACGGGCTTTGTTGCTTGTTGTTAATAAATTGTACCCATCGTTCTCCTTTTCATTTCTGTTGTTTTTAAAATCTTTACTTAATTATTTTTTCCATTACATGGTCTGTTTACTATGTATATAATGTAAATTTAATTTAAATACGTGTGTCCATTTATTTGTACCAATGAAGGCATTAGCCGAAATTTCTACTTGTTCGTAGTCAATTAAAAAAGCTTTTTTGTTGTTGTTGTTTTGATTATGCAATTGGTTTGTCTGTCTTGTGTTTTATTTAAAATCATTATGGCAGACCTATCACTTACAGTAAATATATAAATGACACGTTATTGTTAACCTAGTGACGACAGTAAATAAAATTATAAGCAAATCGTATAATTAATTCAAATAATGATAACACTACACACAAACATTGCTTTTAAATTGATGGAGAACGCACACTAAGATATAGAAACTCTCATTTCTGTACACGCATAGTAATACTTTTTAATTCAGTTTTGGGGAGGTCACAATTCGGGGAGAAAGTACATAGTACTTATTCTATAAATGACATCGAATGTTAAGTATTTGTTGTGTGTTATTACCCACCAGGCACGATGATTGTGGTAGCACTGACACGGCACATCATCAAACACACAAACAAAGCCAGTATGTGTTGGAGGACACAGACTTTCTTCAGTTCACAGACATCCGATGGTGAAAATCTCTCAAGTGGAAGGAGACGCATCACGCCTGAAGTCACGTAAGTTATTTTTTAACTAAAGCAATTTCAACACTACACTTGTATCGTAATAAATCGCATATAAAAAAAAGTGATTATATTAAGCACATGCATCACAACAACGTTACTAGAACTAATGACCCGTAACTCTACCAGCCATCAACTGGTCTAACGCCCTTGGAACATCGTCACCAATGGTTCAGTTCCTTCCCTTTGTTGCCAGCACTAGCAATTGTGCTTTGTGACACGCTGTTGACACAAGAACTCAATCACCTGCACGCAGAATGGCGAACAGAGATTGGACACACAATGGTAAAAATTAATGCTTTTATGGAATAAGCAGTTTAAGGCCATGATTAGGGGGGGGGGGGTGGTGGAAGGGAGAGGACATGAACATAGTCAAGACCTTAGATTAGTGACATGCATTTTGAAATGTATTTTTAAAGATCTTTTGGTATTGTGAATAACTAATATCTATTCCAACAATCTGGTAAAAGATTAATCCATAATTGTTAGAGCGTCTTTGACATAAATTTCTTCACGTGTGGAACAAAATATTTGTTGGGAGGAGAAAAGAAGGTGGTACAGCATTTGCTTGTTCAGGATGCAGACATCGCCTAGGCTAGTAATCCCGCATTAGAGATTGACATCAGGAAATAGTTATAATATATTTATCATTACTAATTATTTATAAACAAAGAAATACAAAGCCAGTTTAAGTTTGACCATCTTGAGGCACTGGAATCTAAGAAAAGATATAAGCTACAGTTGCTGAATTTGATTTATATAAATACAATGTATTTCTAAGGAAAAAGAATTGTTTTGCCATGGAAAATGTTGTTTGAAGAAGCGGCATGAACCTAGAAATGCATGGGCTGACGGACATTCCTTCAACAGTGCCATTGTTGTTTTTTTTAAAAAGAGACCACAATGGGCTGGTCATCTGAAGAGAATCCTAACATGCAGGAAATCTATTATTGTATACAGAAGAAAGACCGATGGATACAAGGCTTAAGGGCCCACTACGAATGGGATGAGGTGATATGGCTGAGAAAGACCTGAAGCCGAATGAGACGAAACGCAAAGAAAGATCAATGGAGAAGGACAATATCAAGTTTGGGTTTAGCACCATATTTAATGTTTAAGAATTTGTTTAGGAGAGAAATTAAAAATGCATCTATTTAACTTTCGGAGGGCCTAAACAAAGGAACCCAAAACTCTGCTTCACATTTAATTGAAAGTGGACATTTAATCATGTCTAGAGGATTTACTAGTAAAAAGAAATTGTTCGTAGTCAATGTAAAATTTAACAAACTCAGTTTAAAACAAGTCGTTGTAAGTAGCGCCCACCAGTGTGCAGTTGTCTTTAGTACACACAAAGGTTCTACCTCAAAATAACGTCATAGTTAATAAATATTCACAATGTTTACTTTGTTTCCGATGCGAAGCATTCATATTCAAAACGGCATTCAAGCATGCAAGGCAACAAAGTAGCTTGGCTTTGCTACGTCTTGTTTGAATGTGTGCTGATGGCAGGGACAGTGATTATATGTTTAACTTGGATATGTGCTAATGGCAGGGACAGGGATTATATGTTTGAATTGGATATGTGCTAATGGCAGGGACAAGGATTATATGTTAACTTGGATATGTGCTAATGGCAGGGACAGGGATTATATGTTTGACTTGGATATGTGCTAATGGCAGGGACAGGGGATATATGTTTAACTTGGATATGTGCTAATGGCAGGGACAGGGATTATATGTTTGACTTGGATATGTGCTAATGGCAGGGACAGGGATTATATGTTTGAATTGGATATGTGCTAATGGCAGGGACAAGGATTATATGTTTAAATTGGATATGTGCTAATGGCAGGGACAGGGATTATATGTTTGACTTGGATATGTGCTAATGGCAGGGACAAGGATTATATGTTTGACTTGGATATGTGCTAATGGCAGGGACAGGGATTATATGTTTGACTTGGATATGTGCTAATGGCAGGGACAGGGGATATATGTTTAACTTGGATATGTGCTAATGGCAGGGACAGGGGTTATATGTTTAACTTGGTTATGTATGTGCTAATGGAATGCTTTAATACAAGACTGCACTGAATATTGCTCCTCATGAGGTCAAAGATGCAGTGGGCCATTTTAAATTATATTAAAAAAAGTTTCTTTCTCCTGTACAAATAAAATCCTTTGTTAACGACAGAGATTCTGCACTTAACGATTCACTATGGACTCCCACAAACATGATGGTCTACACAAGTCCTAGAAAACCTTTAGAGAACTTCTAAAAAGTATATTATCCTGTCATTTACGATTTTATTGATGTTTTCAAATTTCTTAACTACAGACCATTTTGGTGGAATCAATGACAGCGATCGTTAAAAATATTTAACTAGTTGACAAGACCACTACTGAAAGTAAACCGTAGAGTTTTCGAATTGCCCCAGAACAATGAAGCATTCGCTATTTCTCAGCAACGGCCGATGTCTGAAACGTTCCATAAATACGATGTCAACATGGCATCCATTGTAATCCAATCTTAATCCCCCAGCACATTGTGCGTTCATTAACAACAATTAGACAAAGAGCTGGTAGATCAGGCAAAAAGTGGTTTGATAAAAATAAAAAGAGTTGTTTGATGTAACAAAATGTTGATTGAGGTAACAAAGTATTGGTTGATGAGACAAAGAGCTGGGTGAGTTGAAATTTTAGAAAGCAGCGAATCCAAAATAATTCTTTTCAAACGTCAGCATAAATTTGTTAATTTGGAAATAAATGAATAAAACAAAAATAAATAAAATAAATGAAAGTTTTATATTACATTATTTTTTGTTCTGATGAACATTTTTTCTAAATTAAATAGATTGAGCTGAAATACAATGCAAATTATGTATAATGATGATAATGATGATGATGATGATATACATATATATATATACATACTTATTACGGCTGGTACTGATTTAAAAAAAAATCTTTCGATTAATTCATTTAAAAATTCAATCAATTAATTTTCGATTAATTGTATGTTTCTAAGGCATATATAGATCCCGCTAAGTCGCGATTCACTACATCGCAAAATCAAATAAGTCACGGCATGGCCCCGGAATTTGCTCAGCTATGCAAGAAATAAGGAAGATAAACCTTTTTGTTTAGTTATGCACGACATCTAAATGATAATAATAATAATGCGAGGGAAAAGTATGTAGGTAAAAAAAATATATAATTTGTTAATAAATTGAAAAAAAAAAAAATTAGAACTATTTTCTTAAATTTTAATAGAATAATATCCCATCAAGTTAATTTTAATCGATAAAAATTTTAACGATGAATCGAGTGATTAATTGTTAATTTACGCTGCTCTAATAGATTAGATGACTTGTGGGGAGGTGAGCGTGGTGGCCTACTTGCTACGCGTTCGTCAGGTAATGTCATTGGACTTAGTTTTGAGTCTCCACAATTAACTTCTTAATCACACATAAAACAGTGAACGATGTTTCTCCTGCCATACAGATCCTCAACGTCTGAAAATGAAAACGAAAATGCGAATATATATATTAACAAGAAGGTTTTCTCTACCAGAATGAACGGATGTCTAGCTAAAAATGTTCATTATCCGACAGGGTAAGAGTTCACAAGATTGATAAAATACCAATTTAGAGAAAGTTAACATGGGATATCATTGATCTAGACCTCTAATATAGATGAAGTAGCTGTCAAAGATGTTTTAAAGTACGCCCACCTCCATCTAACACCTCTTTTTAAAAAGTGTTTTTTCCCACAATGAGGAATTTTTTTAGGGCTTTGCTTATGTGTGAAACATATGACATAATAGTGTGTTTTAAATATAAAAAAATTAAAAATATTACATACCGCCAGAAAAAGATGTCTATGAAACTCTATGCAATGTAAAGAAATAAAAGGTAAATGTGGACTTCAAGAGCAAATAATAATATTGAAACACATCAGTCGGGAAAGTGTTAACTCTTACAGAAAAACGTAATTCTGTAGCAACCCCATCAAACACAAAGTTTCTAGCTACCCTATCAAACACAACGTTCTAATTACCCCATCAAACACAACGCCTTTAGCTATCCTATCAAACACAACGTTATAGCTACCCCATCAAACACAACGTTCTAATACCACATCTGACACAACACCACTAGCTATAACTCCAAAACAGCAAACTTTTCTCCCTGTATTATAGGTTAATTTTCATTCCTGTTTATCGGGAAATGCCTCGTTGTTTTTATCACGACGTCAAATCCTGACATTAAAGTACAACTTTTGACTACAGTCATCCTGACAATTTGAATGATCATTGTAATAATGTTTCCTAAGGCTTAGTCCCTAATTACCAGATCGATAAGAAATTAAAGGTGTGGTCTCGATTACATTTATCGATTAGGATTTGAAACTTGAGAGAAATGTATATGACAAAAATCAGATTGCTGAGGGGACTTAACAAGAAAATTTCTGACAGGTGTTCTAATAATGTAGCTCCTATGGAAATATACGGATGCATTAATGAGATCAATAATTAGGCTTTTGACTTATAGTCTTCCAAGAAAATAAACTTTATTTATATTGCTAACATCTATTTAAGTGGAAAGCTTTGGAAACGTCCACATATTTAAAACAAACCTATCCGTGTTTAAAAAGTGTTTGTTTTTAAACGCCAGACTTTTTTGTGAAACTTATCATATCTGATCTTATACACAGAAGATTATTGAGTTTTATCTTATCGTACGCTTATCTGTGCTTCTCAGATCCCGTACCTTGATCTTAACGATACCACCAAGTAGATCCTTTCTGCCATTGAGGTTCCGTTCTTGATGGATGCATTCTCTGACGTATTTCCGGTTCCTCGTTGGTATCCTGTAAAATTCTGTTAGCCACGAGAAATAGTCAACTATTTTAATGTAATGGAAATTAAATTTTATTCCCTTTGTCATTTTGACAGGTCGGCCAAAGAATTTAAGGAAAAGTCATCCCAGAAACAATAAGTAAAAGTAAGTATTTCGTTGTGCTTTTCTTCTTCTTCTTCTTTTCAATTATATATTTTTCTGGTATTCATTTCTCAATAAAAAAAATAGAGAGGGAGTACTTGAATTGCTTCGAGGAGTGCTTAACAATACATTCAATTTTAAATCCCAGCCACATGCCATTGCTTAGCAAATTAATATTGGTATTTCATATTTCATTCCAATGTTAATAAATTATGTTCCAAACCCAGCTAAGTTTTTTTTTTAAATTTCAGCGGTTACCTACAACCTTCTTCTCTCGTCCCAGTCTATTACTAAAACGTTTTTTTTTCATTATCTGTGTGTATTTATGTGTATGTGTGAGTGTGTGTGTATCAGGAACGTAGCTGGGGGAGGGGAAGCGGAGGTGCTGTCCGCACCGAGTGTTACAAATTTAGGGGGCGGCATTTGATGGTATTTGAATAGTAACGCCATTTCCGGCAATCGCCTACTTTCGTGTCTTAATTAACGGATTTGCACAACATTTGTTTGATTACATACATGTTGTTATTACGAACGCAAAACCGCTCAGAAATTTGAAATCGCTCTGAAAGTTTTCGATGTATGTTTTTCCTTAAAATATGGTTAATTATAACTTTAAAAAAAATGTTAAACTTATCCAATTACAGTTTAAATATGTTTAAATAATTTGAATTTGTCTTAGTTACTAAAAGTTATTATGATTTATGACAAGAATACGAAAATATTCAAATTTTTCCGTTACGAAGCAGCACAAGAGGTATACATAATTTCAAAAAGAAATACTTTTAAAATATGACAGGGACGCTTTATTTTCACAATATAGATTTCAAAAATATATCCGTAGGTTGAAACGAATAAAAGAGAGCGGATAATCATTTACAAGAAAAAAGACGACAAGGGAGAAAATACGGAATAAAAGCATGGAGCACTACTGAAAAAAACCACCCTAATCAACTTGTAGTTCTTTTATTATTCTTGCCTCAAGTACTAGTAAAGAAGAAGGTTTCAAAGGCGATATAACTTCAGGCTAAATTGTTGAAGAGGAAAGACCTGCGCACATACTGGCGAATTATAAAAGAAGCACAAGAACGCATTAATCATTTGCATATTCTTGCACGAAAAATGCATGATATATTTACCTATTAAATAAAGAACCCGAATGCCAAATGAATTACTATATTGACATTGATAAAGAATAGTTCCATATTTAAAGAAAAATGATCCAGGTTTTTAAGGCGGTACCTACACTGTAAGAAGAGGCATTACGTTGGAAAAAGGGGGAAAGGGTCTCTCCGATCTATTATAATTTATTCAACATTATAGATTGGGAATTGCTGTACCCAACATTGTAATTTTGCTAAGAATGTTTTAACCAATTGCTATCAGTGTCGCTACTTGCGAAAGGAGATTCTCAAAACTTAAATCGATCACAATTATTTTCATTCCACAATGAGTGAATTAAGACTACAAAATCTTATAATATTGTCCATAGAAAAAGTATCTCGGTGAAAAAAAATTAATATGTATTTATAAGTATATCATCTTACGCAACCTCCTTTATTAATGCTTACTTAAATATTGCATCCAATGGTAAAAATGTTCCTACCATTTTTCAATTACAATTATTTTTTCATGTTTATCAATTTTATAAAGCAGTATATGATTGACTTCGAAATGGTGGAAAATTGGAGACCGCCCCGGGCGGCTAAAGCTCTAGCTAGGCCATTAGCGGGTGTATGTGTAAAAGATTAAAAGTCCTATTCGGTAAGATTTAAATGTTAGTGTTTAGAAGATCAGTTCATTGCTTAACTCAACGCTTATATAAACTAATATCAAACTTGGCCATCAGATGCACTTTCCGACAAACACTGTGACAGTCAACAATAACGCCGGACTATGGTGTACTAGATTAAAATCTCACTCCAGGGGACGTCATCCCTCAGACTGACACCAGACAACATTATCTCCCCTTATCAATTGATGGGCGGATGAATCAATGCTTATGTATTGGCACTTAGGGTACACAATAAAAGTTTAAGTTAATCTGATAATAGCATCTTCAGACAAAAAACACACACATAAACACAAAGAAATTGAATATGCATCACCGGATAGTAGATGAGAAAAAAATGGTTATGAGATTTTTAAAAAAAAAGTTGTTGAGTAAGCACTAATATAATATAGAAATAAATAAAAATGAAACAAGATCTTTTCAAGCTTTGAAGATGACAGTACGGTTGAAAATACACTTGAGCTAATACCATCTGTAAGCAGATCAAACAAAACAAAGCTAACATGTCTAATTCTTATTCATAATAAAACTACATTTTTCTTTAGTAAACAAATATTTTCGTTGTACTAATGCAGGCATTTTCTGAAAACTCTGTCTACTTAAAGGTTAATGTATAATTTTTAATTAATTAACGTACACGATACTTTGTATTAGAATATTGCCCATGCAACAATAATGCAATATTTGTATATCTATTAAAATATTACTATTTCCTGTAATGACACAATATTCTTTCTATTACATTTATAAAATTGTAAATTATAAAATTTACTTTAATTGCTATTATAGCTCTAGAAATGTTGCCAGTATTCTCACTGAGGCATATACAAGAGGGGAGATGGGAAGAAAATTGTTGATTCAGAAGAAAAACTGTGTGCAGCAGTAAAAAAGAAAGAAAGCAGTATATAAAAAAAGAAGGCAAAAGAAAGTTGGAATGACAGAGGAAGAAGGACATTTAGAGCGGGTTCGATAGAAAATGTTATATTCAAAATACAGTCAAAGTCTAAGACATGATGAGAAGCTTAATTCTATATGGAAATATTGACATTTCTCTCCATGGGCGCGCAGGGGTGCTGTGGTAGGTCAATGAGGGAAAGGTCATGGGGAAGTTTGGGGGATGCCGAGATAGACAAGGTCAGATGTGTGTCAAGTTACACATAAAATTACCGCCCGTTGCCCTCAATCAACCAGATCTGTCGGCAAATCTGCTAACATCTTCTGTCAACAGTTTCCACACATTTAGGAATAATTATGATGTGAATGATCGTAAAAAAATACCGAACAAAGAAAGAGGCATAGAAAGGAACATGATTTTAGAACACATTTTTTGTAGTGGAAGTGTAAAATATGAAGGGTTCCCTAAAGGGTATCCTAAAGACCAAGCTTCTTATATTAATGAATATTTAATATTCACCTAAGTAGCACTTTTAAAATCAGACTCATCACTGAAACAATTAATACCTTTCTGGCTTAAATTATCTGCATAATAAAACCAACCATATACCAAGAAATTCACCTAGAATATAAAATAGTAAATCTTCCACTTAGGATATCAGTGTAATTACAAATTGTCTAGGGGTTGTGCTAGTGATAAAATCTTTTGTATTATTATGGACAATCCATAATTCCTATAAATAGAACAGAGAGCCTATTGAATTTTTTAAATTTGATTTGTATCATCCTGCTTCTAGAATAGTTGATGTTTTTTTTTCTCTGATTTTAGCCATGAATTGATCAGCCGATCAGCCTTTCTCGCAAAACTCAACTTATTAAACTTAAAATTATGCATTGATTAAATTAAAAAAACGAAATGGCACGGGCAAGTATACATGATCTAATTCATTGTTTTTTTATTGTGTGTAGTAATCTTCATCTTTAGAACTGTGTCATCATAGCTAATGTGGGTTACTGTTTGAGGGATTGGGCTCCTGGAGGCTTCAGTTATTATTATTATACTCTGTGTATTATTATGTACCTTCAATGGCGCCGTGTCATAAGGTTTGGCTCACCTTGATTAAATAAAAACCTAATTATATGTTGACGAAACATGATTTTATATTCCTTAGCTTCAGAAACATACATACATAAATTATGCACAAAATTCAAGATATTGGGGTTAATCTGTCAGAATGTAAGCTTAAATGAGCAAGATCAATGCAATTTATCGTTATTTCGCCGAAAACCATGGACAAAAAGAATAGCTTAATTATAACTGTAACTAATTCAAACTGCCACATTTTTTTTCACCCTGAAGGACTGAGCACAAAAAGTGGCAATGTGATAAATAAGTGATGATGTCTTACTGTATTTTTTTTACAGGTTCATCCACACTGCAGGGAGCCTCCGGAAAAAATCGCGGCCAATTAAACTATCGTCCAGTCTCTATATGAGATCAAGGGTCAAGCGAATTATTGGCATTGAAAATGGACGGTGAACCTTTGTAATCCCAGGGTATGCTACTGACCAGGTCATCACCATGCGAGAACCGTGAAAATAACACGTTAAGGATGTCTGTATTCCAACACATCAAAGATGTATGCAATTAGTGGCTTTTAAGCCTCGCCACCAAATAAAAAAAAAAGTCTGGAATAACGAAATGCTTTGCTCAGCAGTCGATGTTGGACCATACAGGCACAGAGACAACAATAAGCCAATACTTTGCTCGCCTGTCGATGGTGGACATACAGGCACATAAACAACAATAAGACAATTCTTTGCTCAGCAGTCGATGGTGGACCATACAAGCACAGAAACAACAATAAGACAATAAGTCCAACACATCATAAATAACTTTAAAAAGGAGCTCAAGGATATAATTGTAATCGCCCGTCGTTCTCAAACATTTGGAGGGATGGTGGGAAGAAGCACATGGTTGAGGATGAAGTAGGTTGAGAGAAGGGTTTGGTGGAAGATTGGGATGCGTGAAGTGATGTTGTTAGTGATGTGTTGGGCTTATGTAGCAAATAAAGGTGATGGAGAAATAGGGTAGATGAAGTAATGGACGTTTTAAAATTTTTTCTTTAAAATTTTAAATTCTTTATTTAAGTTATCGTTGTTAAAAAACGAATCCAAACCGCACCCCCCCCCCCCTAAAAAAAACAACTTCTTTGTTTAATCTCTTCTCCGATACATCAAACAGCTGGTCTTTTGTCAAATGTAATTAAAATTAAGTCCAACACTTGTGTGTAACAAACACAACATGTGTTTAAGAACTACGATATTGAAAGCAGTTTTTACATATTCCAACACTAACACCTCTTTATTTACCTAGTCAGCTGTCTCTGTAGGTTGTTTATATTTTCATAACCTTGCAACACTAATTCCATATCAATTAAGTTTCTTTTTCGACCCTTCCCAAAATGACATAGAAGTGTATTACGTTTTTCTACGTCCTCCCAATTTGATGTCACTGGGTCAATAGTGAATGTTAAACTAACAAGGATTTTACGCAGTGCTACTTGGGAAAGTTCATCTATTAGTAGAACTTCACCAAAACAAGATGAAGCATTTAATGTACTGTTACGTTATTTCATTTTATCAGCAGGTTATATAATCATTAATTCATGTCATCAGTAGGTCATTTCATTAGTAATTGATGTCATCAGCATGTTATGTAATCAGTAGGTTATGTCATCAGTAATTCATGTCATCAGCAGGTTATGTCATAAGTAGGTCACGTCATTAGTAATTGATGTCATCAGTAGGTTATGTCATAAGTAGGTCATGTCATCAGCAGGTTATGTCATCTGTATTATCTGTCATAAATAGGCCGTGTCATCAGTAGGTCATGTCATAAGTAGGTTATGTCATAAACAGATCATGTCATCAGTAGGTTATATAATCAGTTGGTATGTCATAAGAAGTTATGTTATCAGTAGGTTATGTCATCCGTAGATCATGTCATCAGTAGGTCATGTACTTACACGCAATGTCATCAACAGCTTGTGTCATCTGTAGGTTACGTTACAGTATGTTGTGTCAACATTATATTATGTTAATGGTGTGTTATGGCATGAGTATCTTATGTCATCAGTAGGTCATGTCATCAGTTTTTTATGTCTTTAGTAACATATGTCATTGGTAGGTAATGTACCATACTGGCAATGTTATTAGTAGCTTATTGCATCAATAGGTCATGTAACATACAGGTAATGTCATCAATAGCAGTTTACGTCATTAGAAAGTTATATCATTATTAGTTTATGTCATCACTTGTTTATGTTGACTGATGGTCATGGCGACAGTAGGTTATGTTAACAGTAGGCTATGTTAGTAGCATGTTATGTTAAAAGAAGGTTATGTTAACTGTAGGTTATGTTAAAAGTAGTTTATGTTAACAATAGGTTATGTTAACAGCTGGTTATGTTAACAATAGGTTATGTTAACAGAAGCTATGTTAGTAGTTGTTATGTTAACAGTAGGTTATGTTAACAATAGGTTATATTAACAGTAGGTTATATTAACAGTAGGTTAGGTTAGCAGTAGGTTATGTTATTAGCAGGTTATATTAACAGTAGGTTATATTAACAGTAGGTTATATTAACAGTATGTTATATTAACAGTAGGTTATATTAACAGTAGGCTATGTTAGTAGTTGGTTATGTTAACAGTAGTTTATGTTAACAGTGGGTTATGTTAACAGTGGGTTATGTTAACAGTAGGGCACGCCCAAAGTAGCTTGTGTCATAAGTAGGTAATGTCATCAGTAAGTCATTTTATGAGATGATGCCATCAGTAGATCATGTAAGAGTAGGCCAGTCACCTCATCAGTAGTCAGTTTAATGTCTAAAAGAGGCAATACAATCTTTTGGTTTTGTCTTTATTAGAAATATAACATTCTCCATTCCAGGGATGGTATTTCTAGTGCCGCCAGTTTATTTTGATGGAAGAAATCTTCTTCTCTACTACGTGAATGATTAAATATTTATATCTCTAAATGGACACGCCAAGAACAAATTGATTTTTTCACAGTCATTTGCGAAACAAGAACTCATTTAACATTAATGTTAACATTACAAAATGTGACAGTTTTCTCGTACCACAGGTACGGGAATTCCCAATAAGCCGTTTAATCCTAATGGAAATCTTAAACCGAGATTAGAGAGTTTCTCACGTGTCATTCAAGTCACGTGGGCAGTTGTTTGTTTAGAATTTAGAACAATACACGGATTTAATACCCATAGCAAGCTTGTTAGAAAAAAACGTAATATGATTGGAAACGTATTGAACCGTGTTTCAACCAGTTGTGACATAAATATCATTTTGGGTTGAATTTCAAAGAGTATGTAAAAATTCAGTTAAGTTAAAATTTTAAAATCTGTTTTCAAGTTTGCAGCATAAGTGGTAGCTCGATAAATTATAACGAGCAATACTAGGCGAATATTAGGGCAATCGAAGTGGCGTTATTGCCGATGGCTTTGTAAGGAAGTCGTAATAGAGGGACTAATTAGCGGCGCCTCTTTTAACGAGTGGAATTACAGGGCCTAATTCATATGGGGGGCCCTTTTAACGATGTCGTGTTAGAGGGGCATATTAACATGTGCCCTTGTAATGAAGTCGTGTTTTTGGGGCATATTAACATATACCCTTGAAACAAAGGCCGTTTTTACGCGGGGTTATTGAAGAGGGCCCGTTTATGAGTCGTATTACAGGGGCTGCTTAAAGGGGGCCCTTGTAACGAGGGTCGTAATAACGTGGTCTTATAGACAGTGGTGAAATTGACGAGGCCTTAACAACAGGAGACCTATAGTCGAAATTTCTTTGACAGCTCCTTATTATATGGCAACAATAGGCCAGGGACGACTTTCAATAGCTTACTATTTAGGGGGCCAATGTGCTTTGTGCCTTTTTGTTTTACTGCGCACTGGGGGAGGGAGTAGAGCGGAGTAGAGATATTGTGAAATTGTGACATTCACCATGTTTTGGTTTCATTAACGAAAGGGGAATAACCCAGGCAGTCTGAATTAAATTTAATTATCTCCCATCGTTATTATGGAAATGTCCGACAAGATGATATCTGAGGATCTCAGGTGTGGGGAGAAGTGTTACAGTGGGAGGGTGGTGAAGATGGTGGGGATTTCTGAGGAGGCATGTAGGAGGGAATGGAGAAGGGTGGTGATGTGGGTCATGCAAAGAATTTTCGGAGGAGGGTGTAATAAGGCTGATGATAAAGCTGGCGTCGATGAGGTAGAGTATGTTGGTTGGGAGGCTGTTGGTGTGGAATTGGAGTTGGTGAGCAGGACGCAGAGAAATGTGTTGTGGAGGTGTTTTTGCAGGATGGGATGGATGGGCATGTTTATGCAATAAAATAGGGTGGTGGGGACACAGCTGGTGAGGCAGTTGGTGAGACAGCTGGTGAGGAAATTAGTGAGACAGCTGGTGAGGCAGTTAGTGAGACAGCTGGTGAGGAAATTAGTGAGACAGCTGGTGAGGCAGTTAGTGAGACAGCTGGTGAGGAAATTAGTGAGACAGCTTGTGAGGCAGTTAGGGAGACAGATGGGGAGGCAATTAGTATGACAGTCGGTGAGGCAGTTAGTGAGACAGCTGGTGAGGCAGTTATTAGGACAGCTGGTGAGGCAGTTAGTGAGACAGCTGGTGAGGAAGCTAGTGATACAGCTGGTGAGGAAGTTAGTGAGACAGTTGGTGAGGAAATTAGTGAGTCAGCTGATGAGGCAGTTAGTGCGACAGCTGGCGAAGCAGTTAGTGAGACAGCTGTTGAGGTAATTAGTGAGACAGATGTTGAGGTAATTAGTGACACAGATGTTGAGGTAATTAGTGAGACAGATAGTGAGGCAGTTAGTGAGACAACTGGTGAGGCATCTGATGAAAGTTATAATAAGGCCACTAAAGAGACTGGCACTGAAACTTTTGAGCCAGCTATAAAGTTGGAACATGTTGTTTTTCTTTACCTAACAACAAAAAGCTCAAAGTCTTAATGGACCTAAAATAGTTTCAAAGCTAAGCCTCAAGTTAAGATAAAAATAATGACGTTTTATCCATAGATAAAAACAACATTAATTTAAACATATATGTCAACACAATTGTACATACACCACTGTCACTTTGTACGAATACCATTGTCACATGTGTACAATTGCGTAAGCACCACCGTCAAAAATTGTACATACAGACTAGCTTGATATACACATGATTGCATACACCACTGACACTATGTTCACACCAGTACATAAACCTCTTTCGGACACAAACGTTTGATGTCATGAATTCAATAGAGGGTTTTCTAAAAGGAGATTAAAGAAAACGTTTTGTTAAAACAATTGAATGCAATTTTGAAATAATGTAAGTAAACAAGTATTAAAAACTCGAATGAGTATTTAAACGCATTTTTCAACATAGGCATTCCTATTTTTTTGAAATTCAAGGGAAATCATTCTAAATTACGTTAGAGGTAATTTCAAATCAAGAACTCTGAAAATAAACCAAACAATTGCTATCGAAAAATGTCTGCTAAAATTACGGGAGTCGAACAAAAAGAGATTTTTCAAAAACTCCTCTTCTAATATTTATCTAAATATCATTAGCTATCGTTTTGCGTTTGTTTCGACTCGAGAGATGTTATAGTTGGCGGAAATTGAAAAAATTCTAATATTTTTCGGTTTTGTTTTATTTTCAAGGAAATCCAGTAAACTTTTCCAATAATTTTTCTTAGTTCGTGCACATTCTTGTGACCTCTTTAACATTTTAACAAAAGACCCGAACCCTCTATCTGGTATGGTTCAGGGGGAGTTGCATGATTAAGCTCGAACTAACAGGACAGATATATATATATATAAACGCAATTTTTCCCTTAGGAAATTACGTTAAAAAGTTAATTGGAAGAGATAATTTTCAAAAAAAAAAAAAAAAAAAAAAAAAAGAGAAAAAAGAATATGAAATTTTAATCGAGACCATACGATGAATAAAATCCAAATTTGTGAACCAAATATTATGTAATTTGCATAATTAATGATAACCTATTATTTTTGAAGCTAGCAATTTTTAATTTGCCAATACCGTTTACATGGATAAGCACGTGGAATTTTAAGAATATAAAAATATGCTTGGAAAAAGCTGGAATATTAAAATTCTTTATAAAAGCATGCATATTAAACATTAAAAAAATTGCAAGGCTTTGATGGTGGCGGTTAAAGGGTCGAGTAATCCTTGGTTGCTCTTTACCTTTCTACAGAGGTCAATAGCTCTCTGTAAATATTTCTAGTATTTTCTTATATTTTACATTAGAGAAGTTTATTGTGAATTACGCCTGTCCACCGTTTATGCCTAGCCTTGCTTTTTAATAAGAGCTCTGAATGTTGTTGATAGCTTTTATTTTATAATTTGATTTTCTTATAATTTTTTTTAAAAAGGCAACCCATACCTCGTTTAACTTCCATACGAAAGCAAAGAACTCTGTATTTAGTTCTTGTCTTGAGAATAAAATGTCTACCCAAGTGTTGTATTTGATTTGTGTTGTTTTATTGCCTAGTTAACATTTAATGCATTATGGCGAATAACTAATTTTCTCTTTCTTTCACAGCTTTCCGTTGTTGATGGATAAAGTTATAGAAATTAACTTATTTTAGCCGTAAAGTGGTCGTCAGAATGTTTGACCGACCCAAATGACACTGGCGGCGACTGATTTGGTTAAAGACAAAATAAACGCAACTCTGCTACTGTTAAGGACGCTTTGATTCGCGCTGAACGAGACAGAATAAAATACGACTAGACATAGGGATAAAAGAAATAAGAAAGATGTTCCTCGAGCAAGGAAAGACAAATGAAATAATAACATTGGTGAATTGGCCAGATAAGTTTGCCCAGTAACGACCGGAAATGACAGGCCGGGATGGGTGTGAGGGGTGGGGCTTTATGCGAAGTTATAGACCTGGCTGATGTCTTGAGGGGGTCAATGTTCTGATATTTAATATACTCCCCCCCCTCCCTAACCCAGGTCAATGTTCTTTGTTTATAGCTCAGTGGTCGCCAACCTTTCTATCGCAGGGGGCCAGTCAAAGTTTGATATTACATGGCCCATTGATCGGAGGTGTGGGGTCGGCGTGGCATAGATTGTTTATACAAGTATTTTATATTGTTTGGATTTTATAGTTTTTAAATTTCATTGTAACTAAACATGCTTTTAAAAATAAAAAACATTTACAAAAAAAAAAAAAAAATTAATTTAAAACGTTAAAATATTTTAACTTGCTAGAACGTTAAATCAATGAGAACACTGAGCTTATTTCTCAGCGAAAAGACGGTTCCATCTGGTGATAACAGGAGACAATGACTCTCAAAGTGTGCTGCATATTTCCCGTTTATACCCGTGCTTTCATTTGGTTGATGTAACAACAAAAAACCCCACTTCACACATGTAAGAAACTTGAAATGGGAATAGGGTTTTAATTGCTATGGTAGCAAATCCCAGGATATCTCGCCAAGACTTTAATCCCCAAGACTATATAGAATAGTTGGTTTTCTTGAAAATACTTATAAGTCCGCCGCCATTTGCATTGTTGAGTACAGTTGAACTTCTTCCGGCACAGACATGCAAGACTCGCCTGGTCTGTTGAGAAATGGGTTAAGTTTCTATACCTTAACAGCTCGTGGGTCTTCTGTAGGTGGGGAAAGTAGCTCTTAAATTCTTCTGAAATGAAAGAAAGGTGATCGTACACCAACTCAGCCAACTGGGCTATGAATGCTCAGGCTCTGTCACGCTAGAAACCCCGCAAATGTTCTAAAAATATTAAATATGCCCATGTTCGGGAATCGCTCCCGCCTTAAAAACACATACTTTGTCTGCCAACATGAAAACCGAAGTCAGTAAATAAAATTGAATGTTGCTTTGGCGGCCCAGTACCACTTGTTGAGGATCACTGTTATAACTAACCTTTACTGCGAGGCAGTGGACTATTGGGTTCAAAGTACACTGCCACCCACACCTTCAACTTGAAATTTTTTCACTGTTACTATTTTGATTTTTTTCTGTGCCCTTTATGTATAATCTCTTTATTTATATATTAATTCCTGCAGAAGTAATTTTTTAAAAAAAATATCTTTTACAACAACGAAACATTTTTAGCGCATTTTCGAGATGTCGAAATCGCTATTGCATCCGTTTTGTCCGTCCGTCCGTCCGTCATCACCCTTGATCACAGCATCCATAAGTCCTAGACCCATGATGTATATATGTTTTTTGTATGCCCTGACCTGCCATTTGTGCATCAACACTCAGTTACTCGATCCGTTTAAAAACCCCGTTAAAACTACCAAAAAATATTTCGAATCGAGAGGTAACACTAGCGCAGGGAACGGCCGCCATTGCCGGAAGTCGAATGCATAATTCTTCAAGCATTGAAGAGTGGTGCGAAAGGGTGCAAAAGAATTAGTTGTTTTTTTTAGTTGACGTCATTAGAATATGTGTAAAAGTTTAGAGAGTTTTACGTCATCATTTGTGGTGACTTGTAGTTGGATTAAAGAGAAAATAATTTTTTTTTAAAATGTAAAGAAATGACTTTTAAATAAAAAAATGTCAGGTATATTCATTACACAAGAAAATTCATAAAAATATGTCTAAAATCTAAAAACAATTACTGATAACTACATAATTCTGATATCTAACATAAGTACTGATACATAAATCGAAAATGCGCTAACACGTCCTGAATTCCAATAGGTACCAGGCTTAACATGATTTTTAAAAAATATTGAGCTGTTTAGCTCATAATTGAATCTAATCATTTTAACACCTCCCGCCAAAATCTAAATAACGTTCTTTTACGACGCTTAAATTTGATTCCATATAGCGACAATCATTAATTTCTGAACTACCAGCGATTATCATTAGTTTCTGAACTACTAGCGATAATTTTTTTTTTAATGTTGCTGCAATAATCATGTTTTTGTAATAATTAACTTTAAAGGTGAACAGAAGTTCATAAGTTACGACCACATGAACTATTCCTATGAAAAATATTGAATTAAGTTTAAATTAGTTCAATAGACAGCACATTCTTTTTTCTCCTTTGCTTTAGTCTGTATAATGTTCTCTATTAAATCTATGTCTTTCTGTTTGGAGAGGGTATCGCTATTATTTCCTAATTACAACAACAAAAATGTAGTATAAATATTGAACAAAAACAAAAATTTAAAACAAGACCTTGAAGCACCGTAATACAGTAATCATAATGAAACCACTGCGCCAGAATAATAAAAACTGGTCACAAAGGCTGGACCTTTCCGTAAAGGACAGACAAACGTAATAGTTGAATTAATTAAGTACTTCGGCCTTTGGCCAGACTGGTCAGCCAAAGCGCGAATCAGCCGACCCATTCGCAAAGTGGCCGAACTTCGGGCTCTGGCCGTAATATATAGAATATGAGTTGAGATAGAAATAACATTCAAATAGAGTATAGAGATTAAAAAGCAAAGACCAGCTTTGGATAATAAAATGAAGGCAAATTTAAACCATTGAAATAGAGAACATTGGAGGAATCAAAAGTACGCAATAAAAACTGAGAAAGAAAGACAGAGAATAAAAGATGATAAAAGAAATTGAATGCCAGAAAGAGATAAAAGAGATAAAATGGAAGATAGAATAAGTAACAGAACGGAAGCGATAGAATAAAAGATAGAACGGAAGCGGTGGAATAAGGCAATAGAATTAAATAGATAGAAAACAGAGATAGAATAAAGACTTAGAAAGAAAGAGATCAAATGAAATAGATAGAATGAAATAAGAAAGGTATTGAACACCAGATAGATAAATATAAACTATGGCATAAAACGCAACGACACCCACTTATTACAGGTAATCCATTACACAATTGACCTAATTAACCAAAAATTTTCATACATAATTCTGATTACACTAATATCCCCATCAATGATAGGGGTAGACCCAGCAGAGGGATCATAACCTAATTACACAGACTGGTAATCATATCCTAAAACATTGAGAAAAAAATAAAATATCCAATTAAAAAAACAAAACAAATGCTATCATCATTTTCATCCATCAAATAATGGTTGTGATATAAACAGGACAACTTTAGGGTTACACAATAAAACCATTTAAAGCTTATGTTACAATAAAAGGTTAACTATGGCTCAGTCAGTTTGATATAATGCAGGATCCAATATGGCTCAGTCTATGTGTTATAATACAGCTCAGTATTGGCTCAGTATCGTCGGTATGTTACAAGTTACAATAAAAGATCAAGCAAGGGAACCTCAGAGGCGTTGGAAAAATTTATATATTTTTTGTGTCTCGTGATCGTAGGGGGCTCTAATGTCTCCATTAGAACTTTCTCGAGGCTTGGTAGACCTTGGCGGCGCCCATCTCCTCTCCAGGTCAGCGGAGGTCTTTTTAGCATTAGTCATTATTGTGGCTTTTACGTGGGCTAGATCCCAAGCACAACAGACTGTGAGGTGAGCGCACTATTGACTTCGCTATCCAGCCACCAGAGGAAGATATAACTAAGGTAATGTTTTTAAAATTTTGAGATTTTTTTTTCGTCCAATTGAATTTACCTATTGCGGACTGGTGTGTCTTTGTACGGAATGAATTTAGACTATGGCTTGATGTTGACAGAATCATATTCATTACAGCAAGTAGTGAGTTAGGTCAGAGACCACGCGCTTGTCCCCACCCTCCTCAAAAAGTATTATGATTGATTTTATATGTCAATTGCAAAAAATATATATTTATGCTTTGAACTACATCATAAATAAATTTAATGTTACAAAAATAATTATGCCTCGTTGAAGTGAATTTTAATTTTGTATTTTAAATTTGTATTTTATCACTCTTTATCCTCCTATCTCTTGCTTCTTTAAAAAAATCCGCCCTTGGTCAAATAATAAACCATAAAACCTTACTCGAACGACTCCCTTAAATTTCTCTTTGTTATTGTAGTTTGTATGTTTTGTATAAATGATATTGTAAATAATTGAATTGCTAATTCTGTTGGCCACTAATGTACACTCTCTGAACCTAATTGCGTCACTCGTCCGATGTAACGTAATCAAGAGGTAACTGATCAGCATGAGATCTATGTATGAAGAGAAGAATTTACATAAATGTAATCCCCGGTCCCCTGCACTTGAACTATGTGATTACGTAAAATATTATTATTGTTTTCAAAGCCAATAGCACTAATAGTCAATTTTTAAAAAAAATTTGGGTTTGGAAAGTTGGAGGGAGAGTAATAGAAGAGTGACATTAAATGGTGTGTAAAACATACATTGGGATGGTCATGTGGTGGTCATGTGGTGGTCATGGGGTGGTCATGTGGTTGTCATGTGGTGGTCATGGGGTGTCATGATGTGGTCATGTTGTGTCATGTGGTGGTCATGTGGTGGTCATGTGGTGGTCATGTGGTGTCATGTGTTGGTCATGTGGTGTCATGTGGTGGTCATGTGGTGTCATGTGGTGGTCATGTGGTGTCATGTGGTGGTCATGTGGTGGTCATGTGGTGGTCATGTGGTGTCATGTGATGGTCATGTGATGGTCATGTGGTGTCATGTGATGGTCATGTAGTTGTCATGTGGTGGTCATGTGGTGTCATGTGATGGTCATGTGGTTGTCATGTGGTGGTCATGTAGTTGTCTTGTGGTGGTCATGTGGTGTCATGTGATGGTCATGTGGTAGTCATGTGGTGGTCATGTGGTGTCATGTGATGGTCATGTGATGGTCATGTGGTTGTCATGTGGTGGTCATGTGGTTGTCATGTGGTGGTCATGTGTTGTCATGTGATGGTCATGTGATGGTCATGTGGTTGTCATGTGATGGTCATGTGGTGTCATGTGGTTGTCATGTGGTGGTCATGTGTTGTCATGTGATGGTCATGTGATGGTCATGTGGTTGTCATGTGATGGTCATGTGGTGTCATGTGGTGGTCATGTTGTTGTCATGTTTGTCATGTGGTGGTCATGTTGTTGTCATGTGGTTGACATGTTTGTCATGAGGTTGTCATGTGGTAGTCATGAAGAGTTTGTGTAGGCATGACCAATAAACTGATGAATTTTTTTTTAGACAAGCCCAATAAAATGATTCGTTGTCTTATAGCCAGTCATGAGAACCATGATTTAAACGACAAGATTATTACAACAACAAAGCTAAAAACAAAACGAAAAAAAAGCTATATATATATATATATATATAAAAGCCAACTAAAAACAAAATATTTAGTAGCGGATATTCGGAAATGTAACGATTCGGAACAGGATCTAGTAGGCGGATTTGTGTATTTGAAGGCGATGTGCCCCAATGAATCTCACCTAACAACGGTTGCATACATCACAAGGCACTTGTGTCCCCCAAACAATAAATATTGAAACATTAATTATCGTTCTACATGAACAAAATGTTTGTTAAGTTAATACTTTAAAATGTTAAGTTAATAATCTAGAAAGAAACCATTCAACAACGAAAATTTTACATGATTTTAAATGACTTTGGTTTTGGAATGATCTTGATTTTAAACACACACACAAACAATTTTATTACCCCCCACCCTCCCAATCCATTAAAGATTCAAATAAAACCGAGAACTTGTGTTTACATGAATGAAAAGTTCAGTTATGAAATTTGCCAATACATGTTTCACTTGTGCATTGCCAATAACGCACGTCATCCTTTTCATCAAATCACTTAGCTGCTAGCCTAAGCGTTAGTCTTATATTCATTTAAACCCATTTATAATTCTAAAATCTAAAACGCATAGCGATTCTTTGAAATTACAAAAGCCACGAGTGGGGATTACAATTTTTTAAGGGAACTTTATGTTTCATTATGCTATATTGTATTATGGGAATTTAAATAGTTTTGATGTAAAACAAAAAAAGTTGTCACTAGGTTTGAAAAATTACATCTGAGTATAGTTGATGTGCTTAATTAAATGTATTTCGTAGTTGATTTGTGCTTAGTTTGGAGGGGGTACACTTATTTGAATTCTTTAATAAAAATAACCACTTTAAATAATTTTGGTGAAGTAATTTAAGTAGATGGACCGGGGGTTGGGTGGGTTGGGGTGGGGGAGGAGGGGCGGGAGTTGACAATCTTTCGCCACGCAATAGCCTGGTGAGTTATTTCTAGACTTGAATATTAATTCTAACTTTGGATCAATATCTACGCAAGTCAAAGTGTATTGTGTCGCCAGACTCTGACGTAAGACAATAAAGAATTTTTTTTGTTTAGAATGCTTACTGAAAAACAAAGTATAAGGAGAAAAAAATAAATTCCTTATGAAATATGGCATATCGTTGAATATTGTTTTCATTTTAATAAGAGTGTTTATTTGTGGTCCCTTGCTTAGGGCGAATCTATTGTGTTTTGTAATGAATTGTCCACAGCCGCGCATTTGAGCCTACTTCAATTTATATCCCATTCTTCTTTTATTTTATTTTTCACATTATTTATCTTTTTAAATGATTTGTGATTTTTAAAACGCGTTGTTCCGTATTTTTAAAAACTTACTTTTTATCTGTTCCAATAATTTTTTAAAATTTCTTTCTAATTCTGTGCTGCACAGACAGAGTATTAGATCCCCTGATTTAAAAAAAAAAAAGTATTTATCTGGACTATGCACAAAAAGAAGATAGCATTCAAGTCAATTAATATGTAAACAAAACATTTCCTCAATGTTGGCTTGTTTGTCAGTTAGTTGTCGCTTTAATTAGGTTTTATTCGCGTGAAGCATGTTTTTACGGATATAAAAAAGGTCAGTGACGTCATTATGACGCACATGGCGTTTCCCAGAAGGTCCTTAGATCTGTATTATTCATCAAGGACTTAGAGACATACCCAATGATTAGTAATTATCAAAGAAAACATTAAGGACGAAATGAATTTGGCCAAAATACTCTCAAACAAAATCTGAATGTCATTCTCAAACCATACCTCCATACAAAATGTTCATATTAGTTCTTCATAAGGCTCTACCTGATTTCAGCTCCGGCGAATTTGGAATCAGGCCATTTTTACAAATCCGGCTTTGGCGCATGCACAATTTCACTTCATTAATCCGGCTGGCCGTTAGAGCCATAAAGTATACATAAATGATGGCTCCGGCCAATTAAAAATCGGCAATTTTTTGAAATACGTCTCCGGCTCTGGCCGGATTTCACTTCATAAATCGGACCAAATCCGGCTCCAGCTGGATTAAAAAATTGTTAATCCGTTACAATCCTATTTCATCAATGTGAGACTTAACTATGAAACCCGGATAGCATACAGCAGTTCGATTACTGAAGGTGATTAAAATATTAGAAGCGTATATTTTTATAACTTAATTACATGTAGTCATTTCCTAATGCTTCTACTATAAACTATTGATATTTATTTTTATATTTTTTAACTTCTTGTAAGTTCTGTTATTGTTCAATTTTTCCCCAGGTGTAAGCAGAAATAATATTCGTTTTCCAAGTTGGCTAACGTAGGTTATGAGTCATTATATTCATTCAAGTCACATTGATTTTTTTTTTTATAATTGACTGATGAAATGGGTAACAGATTAGAAACAGATCAGATATATATGGCGACTCTAAACTCCTTTGGAGAATAGTTTCAACTGTTGACCTCATGTATTATACTCTATGTAATATTTTAAAGCATAAAACGTGAATATTGTTGATCTTTAAAAAATTTATTGTCTCTTTTTAAAGACTCTAACTCTAATCCGTTTCCCAAAGTTTGGCTGGCTGGCTGGCTGGCTGGCTGGCTGGCTGGCTGTCTGTCTGGCTGGCTGGCTGGCTTGCGAAAGATTTCATTGATAAAATGTTCCTTTTGTCCCTTGAAATCTCCACACCAACGCCCTCCTTGCTCTATGTCTTATTTGGTGATGGTTAAACTGCTTTTTCAATAGTTGTCCTACCAGGTAGGTCTTCAAATGAACCAATGTTTTTTAAAAACTCCCCGAAAACACATTTTCATTCAAAGCGAAACACCAAGAAAATGAAACAATTTATCGCTTCTTAAAATGCATTGCGTAAAATCAAATGAAAACAGCACAATATATTCACAAAATAATTTACGAAATAGTACTTTCTTTTTAAACTTACTAGTTGTAACAGTCATGTTCTTGTTGGTGGGTTTTATGAGCATTCCCTACAAATTTCAATCTTGTTCAAATGAATATATTCAAACATAACCAAACGACTAGCG
Organism: Radix auricularia; assembly: GCA_002072015.1. Lineage (NCBI taxonomy): Eukaryota > Metazoa > Mollusca > Gastropoda > Lymnaeidae > Radix > Radix auricularia. The sequence continues at coordinate 312,452 of MUZC01004445.1, forward strand.
CTGTATTTCCCTTATTGTATTAGTAACTCAAAGTCAATAACAAAGACCTAATCAAAGTTGATGACATGCGCAAATGCTTTGTAATTGGAAAAGAAAGAAGGTTTAAAAATAATAACGATAAAAAAGGACAGACATACAACAGACCGACCTAATGTGTGGCACTAATTATAACATAACCAAAAACAAAATGGCGACCGTACAAAACAATGACACCGGTCTGGATAACAATTAAGTGCAAAACAAAGGGAGATTACAGATTGTAGCCTTTGTTACAAGATGGTCTAGACGAATAGCTGGTCTCCCTTAAGCGTGCATGTTAGGTGATACGAAGATTCAATCTAAAACAAATTAGCGCTTTCAATGGGGGACCTGTGATACATATAAATGATCTTACAATTTCATTCTTAAACATTGTTTTTTCTCATATATATGAATGGTCTTACTATGTCATTCTTGACCTTTCTTTCTGAGATATATATGTATATATATATATATATATATATATANTATATATTGTCTAAAAGTTTCAAAATTTAGCGATTTTACATTTTTAGATTTGCACAAACCTGAACACTCATAACTCTATCCCTCACATTCGCATACCAACATCTAAATTTTCATCCCCAAACTCAACATTTAACTCAACATCTTAATCACCAACACACATAAACACAATAAAACAATTTTGAAATTTATGGAAGTTCTATGAAAGATAAATTTGGAAAAGTCTCAAGCAGAAAAAAATAAATACTAAAGCCATTGTAACCCCCTACCTCAGAGAACAAGTTCAATTAAAATAAATTGCACAATTGTTACATTTCCCCACTCATTTCTTTCCTCACACTTTTTCCTCATAATGTTTATTCCCATTTAGCCCCCCTCCCCTATTTTTTCCATCTCATTTTTTCATAATTTTGTTGTACCTACTTTATCAACTTCCCGTAAATTGCCCCCCCCTCTCTCTCTCTCTCTCTCTCTCTCTCTCTCGTATTCTCTCTCGTATTCTCTCTCTCTTTTTCTCCATCCCCACTCCTCAGTCCCCCCCCTCAAATCTTGTGATATCAGCGACCAATAACCTCTGGCCTTGACATTGCCTAGGGGCCACATATTAATGACGAGCACAAGACCGGGTCCTTCCCCTCAACCCCCTTCCACCATACTCCCCCCCCCCACAAACGCCCACTTCCTCCCTGACACCATGCTATGAATACCTCATACATGAGTAACTGTAACGCCACTCTCCAGAGCGTGAAATGACCACGAACTGGACGGAAACGTTTCCCATAGATATTAGGCCGGCACGCGTTAGTTCAGGGAGAGATTTCATAAACAGAACCTCAAGGGTGAACAACAAATTTAGGATTACATAAATGCTTCAAGAACAACAACGTGTTCAAACTATATTTTAATCACAAAACAATTCAGTTAAATGGGCGCACAGTTTCAGGAGAATCTGACATGACCCTAACACAGAACCCAACATGGGACTAGAGCTAATCTAGCATGGAACCTAACATAGGTCTAACACGACTCTAACTTTAGACTATCATGGCCCTAACACAGGACCCAACATGTGACTAGAACTAATCTTACATGGAACCTAACATAAGTCTAACACGACTCTAACTTTAGATTATAATGGCCCTAACACAGGACCCAACATGGGACTAGAACTAATATAACATGGAGCCTAACAAAGGTCTAACACGACTCTAACTTTAGATTATAATGGCCCTAAAACCTTGGCATAGAGCTAACACGACTTTAACGTAGACTATAGACTGTAACTGTAACATGATTAGTTGGACTCTGAATAGATAAACTGGTCTGGTACTTTACAGAACAACTTTAATATAGCAACCCTAAATAGCAATATGACAACTTTCATTAGTTCATCTATTTCTTTTTTTAATACAACAAATTGTAAAGTAAAAGCAGAGAAAAGTTTATCATCACAGTCACGTCCTTTTAATTTATTTATTTTTTAAAAATAAAAAAACGTGTGAACAGTACCTCAAGCGTACCTATGTAATATGGCAAGTCATGGGTAGTGGTCAAATTCATTTGTACATTTGTATCCTATAGTATATACTTTGTTCTTGAGAAACTTGAATCTAATTTGATGAAAATTATTTACAAGAACAATGATATATCAAAAGCACATTTTGATTTACTGCAAGTTATATGACTGAAATAAAGAATATGGTAATTGTAGATAAAAGCTTTCGCTAGCAAGGGCAAACAAACAAGAAACTTAACACTGAAAGATGGCGGTCAGACAGACAAGGGACATAAGCCACAATAGATTTATTGGTAATTAAAACCCTCGGCCTTTCCCCCGAATGATTCGATTTTGCGAGAAGTGGCTGGGCGCGTGCGTTAGTTAGCAGACGGCGGCTCGCGTGGTTTGTCCAAGTGCCTGCCCGTTAGATACATCGTTAGAAGTGCGCGCAGTTTGCGGAACGATCTAAATCACAGTTAGTCTCTTTGGATTACAACGAACTTATTTCCCGTATAGGATAAGTGTGAGTTACGTTTTATGAAAGGTTGGTGTTTCATTTCTATCTATAAGTGTTTTTGTTTCTTTTGGTGGTGGCTTGATGTCCGTGTCACGTGACCATACAGTTTGTTAACATTAGAATTAAACAAAAAGTATCTATTTCATTTGTTTACAAGCAGATGAAAATTAAATTTAAGCTAGAAGCTTCCATCAAGTGTTGTTCTCTTGCACTCTTTGTTTTTAAAAGCATAGAATTTTGTATATCCATCTTATGCTCTTCATACTTTGATTCTCGGGTTCAGACTATTTCAAAGTGAATGGTCGATGGATCGCTAGCATCATGCATATTTGCACAACATTCATATGAGACAGCAATGGCGGTGCAGTGGTTGTATAATTAGTAAATAAAATTTGTTTAAGAAAATATTCTTGCCAAAAGAGACCAAATATATATTAATGTACATATTTAAACTACAGCACAAGCTATGTTCCCTTTAAGCCGCGCGGCTGCGTGGTCGCGCTGATATATGACATACGCTGCGCAGCAGTTTGGAATTACCGTGTATCAAATTTTATTAAATATTACAAAAAAAAAAAAAAAAAAAAAAAAAAAGGAAGATGTGCAACTTTGGACACGAGTTTCTCTTTACTTTGCGCATGGACCAACGTACCTTAGAGAGAACATTGTTTTAAAGATAGCGTTCAAATTAAATGGTGTATCAGTCAAGACGTTTAGCAAAGACATTGGTGCACATATATATGCAAAGTTTTAATTTCATATCTATGTCCATGCTGGCAAGTTAATAAACACACACACACACACACACACACACACACACACACATACACACGCACACACACGCACACACGCACACGCACACACACACACACACCACACACTTACACACACACACACGTACACACACACACGTACACACACACGTACACACGTACACACACACGTACACACGTACACACGTATACACACACACACGTACACACACACACACACACACACACACACACACACACAAAAACCTAGTAGGAGAGCCACAACTCCATCATTAACAGTCATAAATAAAAACAATCATCGCTAGACGAATCAATATCAGAAAAATCATCATCAGAAAAATTGTCAATAGAACATCTTCATTAAAACTTCATCATAAAAAGAATTATCCCTAGAACAATTATATGTAGAACAATCATCGCCAGAACAATCATCTGTAAGATCATTGGTAGATAATGTTCAAACCGCTGTGACCATCTGATTAGATCAAATTAAAATAAAGCTGTTGTCATGTCCCTCAAGTTGTAGGCCTTTATTAGCATGTCCGTCTTCAAACTAACTTTTGGGGCCCTTATTAGATTTTCTTGTCATTAACTTTTGGGGCCTTTAAAATATTTTCTTGTTCTTAACTTTTGGGGTCTTTAATAGCGTGTCTAGTCATCATATTTTGGGGCCTTTAATGGCGGGTCTTTTCCGTGAGCTCTGGGGTATCATGTTTTCAAGATGTTTGGCGATAAAGTTAAATGAATCACAAACTTGATTTGTAAAAATGGAACAATGTATACATAACTTTAAAAAATATTATTAGATTATGACCCCATTGCATCCTCTTTAAACAAGAAATGTTTGTTCACCACTGGAAATGGAGCTCAAATTTTAAAGATTGATGTAAATTATACTATCAAGCTATTCATAAAATTGATTCATGTTTCTTCAACACTTAAACACGAATGGTTTAAAAGTTAGAAAATGAGAACGTTAAAATATAACTTTAACTCTTAACAATAACCTGATTTTTTTCAAGCAAATTTGAAAAAAAAATTGTATGTTCAGTTTAATTTTGATTATTATTTAAAGTAGATCTATGAAAAGCTGTGCGAAACAGATCTATTATTTTTAGGCAAAGCTCAAGACATCTCGTACTAGGTCCTACCATGACACGACTACCCACTATCTTAGTCTTATAATATTATTCTATTGGTATTTAATCCGCAGCAAAGATAGTATAGTAGGGGGGGCCCTCGAGCGAATTGATACGTGTTGCAACAACAGTGATTGTCCTTACAACACCTACAGATATTTTTTAAAAAAAAAATTAGTCGTCCTCGCCTTTCCTAGAGACATATTATGTGTCCTTACAATCCCCAAAGACAAAATTAATTTAAACAATAGCAAATGTCCTTACATCACCAGAGACACAAAGGTGTGTGTTCTTATCATTCCCAGTGTGAAAGTTTTTCCAAAAGACTTTGTTCCAAAATGTAGTTACAATCCACACAAACATTTCTTTGGTCCGATACTGACTCTAATGTTGGCTGAATTGTTCTCTTCTTTTCTGGCCCAGAGACATTGATGTAACACCATAAACCAGATTAGTCATATCTAACATTCGGAAATTGATTAAATGTTTTTTTTAAATGAAATTCTTTGTTTAGTAATAATTTCAACTGTAGTAATAATCAGGCTTGTCTATGGGACATATTTTTTTGTCCCATCCCATCCCATCCCACGACAATTTATGCTTGTCCCATCCCATCCCATCCCATGGGACGTTTCCCATGGGAATCCCATGGGAAAAACATTCCCATGGACAAGCCTGGAGATAATAGTTTAAGAGGTTTTTATAGCGTACCGCATCGGTTCTTAACTCACACACACACACACACAAAATAATAATACAACCATACTTTTAATAACTAAACAATCAAAACACATAATGTCATAAACAGCATGTTTGTATTGGAGCGGTTATCTAACTGTTATGACCTGGAGCGTGACTGTGATTAGTGCCACCACTTTAAAAAAAAACCTAACAATTACTTGTGATTCCGACAGTGTTGCACCTCAACTACAACCCCCGGGGCCTTCGTTTGTTACATATCTGAATGCTGTTGTTGATTTTCTCCATTTTTCGTTGAGTTGAATGGTTGCGAATTCAATAGGGAAGGTCAAGTGAAATCGGGCATGAAATAGTTGGGAAATTTTGCTTCGTTCTCGGCTGTGATTTATGTGATGATGATCTCGGGGGAAGATAAAACCAGGGGCCTTAACCGATAGGTAACAATCGGAGGGAGGGAAAGGCGGGGTGGGGGGGGGGCAATCGTAAGACAGAGAAGATGGGTTGGTGCGCAATTAGTGATGTGATTTAAATACATTAGTTGAATGGGCCATGGATATTTTCGGGTTTGGTGGCCGCATCACTGTGAGAAAAGAATGAATGAAACCTGCAGGTTGAAACTGGTTGAATATGACGCAGGGTTTGATGATATGAAGACTAAGGAATCCTTTCAAGGATCAGGCAGGTTATTTGTGGTTGAATGTTAGAGTGATCTGAAGATGTAAATTGATGGGATGAAGTGAAGGGATGAAGTGAAGGGCTGAAGTGAAGGGGTGAAGTGAAGGGGTTAAAATAGATAGATGGGAAATGGACAGATGGAAGTGAGGAAGGATGGATGGGTGGGTGGATGGCTGGAAGAATGGATGGAGGGAGGGAGGGTGGTTGAGATTGATGGATTGAGGGACGGAAGAATGGTAAATGTTTCATGTGTCTGGAAAAAAATCATTTTAAAAAAAAATAATTACATATTGGATTTCATAACTTTCATAGCAAGAAAAAAAAAAAAAACCCACATAAAATGTCACCTTTTTTTCTAAGTTGAAGCCAGTTGGCCACTACTAATACCATATGCTGCTTGCAATATGTCGGGATCCTGTTACGCTAATAAGAATACTACATGCTGCTGTCAATATGTCGGATATTGTAGGATTTACCAGCTTGAGCTGACTAACACCGCTAAATTACCCCGCTTTGAGGGCGACCGTGTCTCCGATCAGACTAGTTTTGCCTATTCGTAACGTCATCTCCACTACAAACAACTTGGAGTGGAAAATGATGTTAGATCACTAGACCCTCCACCCGAACCCCGCCCCACACGCACATCGCACCGCATCACGCCCACCATGCACGTGCGACACAGGAGGCAACGGTAACTCCTTGAAGCCAGGGTGTGTGAGCTGAGGGCGAGGGATTCAAACCACACGTGTCTGGCTAAAACCAGACTCAAACATCAAGACTTGAATTAAGATTCGGACCAAAAATAACTCGCCTTGTTAATGTGTTTATCTCAAGATTTATGTTTTTTTTCTGTGTAAGGTTCGTTTAGTATAGTTTAGTATCTCCGTATAGTATATAATCTCATGGAAATTAAATTTTGGGTTGGACATATAAATGCTGCATACAATAGCATCAGTGAGCATATCATTATCTTCCCCCTTTATTGTTTTTACATTGCTAATAGTTTAGGCTTTTTGTGGCCTTGTATTAAAAAAGTTCAAGGGTTTCCATATCAGTGCACATCAGTTGTCAAAGATGTAACTTCTTTAAATATTTTTTTTTGATGTAGAGATGGCCTCTAGCCAAACTTGAAAAAAATGTCATTCGATTCAGAATCGAATCCTAGATGAAAATGTAACTATTCGATACTCCTGTCTCCTTTCCAAGTGAAGATCTGAAAAGTATATTAAAAAGTAAAACCAAGGGCAAGTAAGCACCGGATGAATAAAAGTTTCTAGAAAATCTGAGGGTTTAACTTAATTTTATATCTTTGAATTACTAGGATTTCTCCATGGCCTCCCCCTCCCTTTAAAAAAAATAATTCCACACTTAGTGTCTAAATGCGCGTTTAGATGACAAATCGAGTGAAGTTTACTTGAACTCTTTTAAGTGCAGAACAGTGTTACTAGGCTAATATCTGGTCATCTTACCCGATGGGGCCGTCCATAAAGTACGTCACGCTCCAGAAGGGGGGGGGTGTAAGAAAGTGTGACAGTTTGTGACAGGGGGAGGGATGTCCGGCCATGTGTGATGTCACGGTGCTTTGTGTTAAATATTAATTATTTTGTTAATAAAAATATATATTTTTGTACGAAAGTGTGACGTACTTTAGGGGGGGGGGGTCAAAGATTTGTGACAGGGGGAGGAGGGAGTTAAAAAAAGTATTAAAAAAAATATCGGGACTTACTCTATGGACGGCCCCTTATGAAGTTCCCAATTACTTGGAGAAAAAAATATATTAAAATTAGAGTTTATAAAATAAAAGAAGAATAATGGTTATTTCAAAATTACTGTTTTTTATTTTAGTTTTGTATTTTTATTTTGGTGTTGTCAAATGTGATTCGCTGGAATGTTTTTCCTTTTTCTCCAATAATTTCATGTAATTTAACCCCTGAGTGTGTATACATTTTAAACCACTTTTGTGTAGTCACGAGACTTGTAAAATTGAGAGTAGATGATGTGCAATCTATTTTTGGAAGCCATAAGAAAGTTATTATCATCAAATTCTGTAAAGTGGAGACGATCTGTTTTAACAATTCTAAATTGAAGTGTTTAAAAAACGAAGACCTTGCGTGACATTTCTACATTTAACTCATGTGAGTCTAAAAAGCTTAGTGGGTTAATTTTAGGATTGTAGTGGATTTCGTCTCCGGCAAAGCCGGAATCCGGCAAGTTTTTATAAATCCGGCTCCTACCGAATTTCAATTTATAAATAAGGCCAAATCCGACTCCGGTTGGATTTCAAAGATTCGAATCTTGTACACCGCTAGTTAATATGAGAATCAAAATGATATCTTTTTTTTTTTTTTTAAATTGTATTTTATAACTTTATTATTATTATTTTATTATTCTTTAAAGGCCTGTGCACACGTTCAAATTTAGATCAAAACTTGGTCTTGTCATAACTTTCAAAATACATAGATCTATCTCAAAAATAAATTATGAGTTTGCCAAGTAAAATAGCGCATTACGCAAGTTTCCATTGGTTATTTATCATATTTTTCTTTGTACGCGTGAACAGGCCTTAAAATGCAAGTTAAATCATTACTAGAAGAGAAATCTTATTAGATAAACAAATTAAAAAACAAAAACAATGCTCAGCTGATAGGATCAATCAATGTCAATCAAATTATGTGCAAAGAAAATCATTTAGCCAATTGTTTTTATGCAGTTGTGATGTTGATAAGCACATGTGCCCATCTGTCTTCTCTTCCTTTCTTTAATTAATTATTTTCCTTAGGTAAAGTAGGTAAATTTTATGTAATACTTTTGATTACTCATTTTTTACTGAGAAAGGAATTAGCTCAGGCTTTTACCGTTTACATATGTATTTGCACATTCATAAAGATTAAAATTTATAGTAAAAATCACACAAATCTTGTGTGAATCTCGTTTTTAAATGCAAAGCGATACATTGTAAAATTGTAAATAAATTACCAGAGGCTTCACTAGAGTTCGTGTCATCCAGGGCGGTAGCTCATAATGGTACCCCCTCGCGACTTACCCCACATACATCCCCCGAGGCTGCCATTGCCAGTATGGGAACATACAGAATCCTACGTAATAAGTTGGTGGTGTCACCGGGTTCCCTCCGTACCCAAACACCCCCTCGGTGACGTCTCAGAAATTAAAAGAATATTTGAAATTGTGTAATGAAATCTCTTTGATGAATTTTTTAACAGTTATGTGAAGTAAAACACATTTATTTTAGTGAAGTTTTTCTCTTTTTAAAATATTTTTATTTAAAATTTTAATTTCGACTCTTTGTTTTTTTTACTCTCTACCTCACGAGTAATCTCAGCTATTGCAACAAAAAAAATGAAGCATGAAAATATTGAACCCATTTATTTTTGGTTTAGCAATTGTATACGGGATCATTTGTTATTTATTTCTAGATATCAATATCTTGACAGGTGTCATCACACATGAGTTACCATTTTTGTCAGCAAACACGAACTCCACCGAGTGTTTTTTTAAAAAGACCCCTTCCTATAGGGGGTATAGTCAAATTATAGTACTTCATCAATAATAAGTACGGTGGACATCGGCCAATTTTCAAATGTTACTCTAGTAATCAGTAAGGAAACGGCTTAAGCCGAATTCGGTTTGATTTTATTTTTAATTTATTTATTATAATTTATTTAATGTTTTTAACTATATGTAATAATATTTTCTCAATAAGTGACATGACTTAAATCCTTTCTCTTAAAATACACATTTATATCTATTCACAGTTCAAACATAAACCAAACAATGCTATTGCACACTTCCAGAAGTCTATCGCAGTTCTCTGTTTCTTGACTCAAGTCCACACAAGACAACTGGGTTTGCCATGGACTCCATCGGAATACATGAACCCAATAAAAAGGACTAAGGGGCTAGTCAAACTTTAAATTGATTGTATGTGCATTATGTCATATTTTCATACGTTTATTAATTTTAAAAGTTTTTTTTTGTGGTAATCTTTGTTTTTAGAATTTAGTCTTGTCTCTAGCGAGATAAAGACCAAAAGTGCTAGAAAAGTCTCTAATAAAATATTAACGTGATACATCCACTCAACAACAAAATATTAAGATCAGTATGAAATTGTGAAAGAACTAGGAATCACCCATGTAAAACAAAAAATAGCATTGTTCTTCTTATAGGAAGCCACACCAAAGTTAAATATTCGTGAAGCTTTTAATAAACCAGTTTTTCATAAACTGTCAAATTGTTCACCCTCATACATTTGAAAGATGAGATAATTATGAGTTAAAAAACCTAATGATATCAAATAGATGACGTAATCGTTTGTATACAGTAAAACATAACGAGTAATTTGCAAAACGGGCAAAAAAAAAGAGGAAAAGTTGCCCCCTACAGGAGCGAAGATTTGCATGACGAGTGACGCAGAAAGGGAAAGTCCCCTTTTCCTGGAAATTCATTTGTGAGCCCTCACTTCCTCCCCGATGTATTATTCTGTGTTGAATACTCGGTCTTTTAGCCTATTTTTTTTTTTCGTGTTTGATGTACCGTGTTTAAAGATTTTTTATTCAGAAAGTATTTGTACTTTTTTTTTAACGTGCACAGTGTAATGACATTTGCTAAAATATCTTGGAAAAAAAAAACACAAGAGGATAATCTTAAGAGAGAAAAATAATAACTGTTGAAATAAAACGTAAAACCATTAAAAGGCAAGAACAAAGGTGCTAATCTAGCGCGCAACTACAATCGGCCAACGGTAACGATCTTCACTATAAATAATATAAAAGCCCAGGTAACTCAGTCTGTAACGCTAAGGGACATAATCAGCATATTTCTTAAAAATTGAAAATATAGACGTAAAATCATAATCTTTTTGGTTTCGAGATTAACAGAGCGTGTGGTGTTTCTCCTCCTAAAATATTATATGTCGTCATTGTTTAAGCTTATATTTTTATTTTTGAAAGGCGAACGATGTAAAATGAAGTTAAATTTTTATTATTCATTCGTTTTATTGAACTCATTCACATACCAAATTTTGGTTATTGGACACACTGATTCAAACGCATGCAATAACATTATCGTGAGTTACTTGCACTTTTGAAACAGTGGGCGTCGTAGGCGCCCCAGAACAACCTAGTTCTCAAGATCAATTAAGGAGATTGACGCTTCAAAACAAGCGACACATTTCCGTCAAATTTTGAAGTTTCGGAAAAAAACAACTAATGTCTTTGGACAGTTTTCTAGTCAAAAAGAAATAATTATGTGTCATAAATTAACTTAAACGCTTTTTTTTTTCGAATCTAAATTTTATTCTAGCTGTTTAACTCCTTAACAATTGATAAGCAATTTAATTTGAATAATTGTTTAAACAAATAAATGTTTATTTTTTGCAGCATAGAATGGATTATCTTATTTGATATTGATTTGTATTGGAAAAAATTGTTTCATATAATAAGTTTTTCGCTTAACGAGTAAGACTCTGAAACGAATTAAACTGGTTTATGAGTAGGGACATAATCTGAATGTAAATCTTAAAATGGCACATGAATTTATTTAGACAAGAGAGACAGACATTAATCTTAATTCTATTTTAATGTACGTTTTGTAGAGTAGATTTGAACTAGTTCACGTGTAAGTACTAGACATAATTTATTTTGTTATTTTCAATGATTATTTTAAAAAAAACTAATCTCAACAACTTAAGGTATTTAACATTTAATTTTATTTCTCCAGGCAGCCATCGGCGACCACATTGTGCCGTTTGTAGAAAAATAATAGTTTAAATGACTTGAGACAATACATTGTCCCCATATTAAAACATAGAAGTCAATACAAACAGAGTTTATTACTGAACAGTCCGTTTGACTACTTCATGACTCAAAAAATGTGGAGAAAGTAAAGATTGCCCGGGGATGATTCGGAAAGGAAATGACGGCAATAAAATTATTGTCACAGGTTCTTTCTAACAGACACATCTGATTGGATAAGGATGTGGCGCAGACACATTCCATTGGCTAGATTCAATGGTGTGGACAAGCTAGATTAAATCAAGGATACAGTATTACGGGTTGATGTGAAACAAAAATTGTTTATAGACATTTTTTTTCATCGCAGTGGATGTTCTATTTAAAATAAATTTTTGAAACATCCTAATAAGACTAAACATCTGGACTCAAAAGAAAATTATTTTTAGAATTTTTATTACCTACACCGGGAAACACGTTCCAGACACGTTGGCTTGGATTGAAATGACTTTTATTTTCTGATTTCGACTGCTGTACCATTTAGTCTTTCAAAACACATTACATGGCACGTATTATTGAACAAAAGGCCTTCGGGATACTTCCTTATATGGCTGTGACATTGCTCCTGTTGACATTGACCCTGATGTCATCACGTGGAACATGGGCTGCTCCCGTGGACGTCGAGAATGTAAGTTGTACCTTTCTTATATTAGTGTCTTTTAATTGTGCGAGAAACTCGTTGTGGCTGAAATATTTTCTGTTGCCCTCTCTGGCTTTGGATAACACCGCAGCGCATTTTTCATTTCATAGAGATGTTCATAATATGGCGGAAATCTATTAATAGAAATATTATATCTAAATGTATCTTTTGTAAGGACAAATTCATTAAAAAATCCATAAAAGATACGATTCAATACGTGGATGTAGGTATGTTGAGAATGATTGATCTTATCAGCTAATTTTTAATTCTTCGTTAATTTAAGACAGCTTAATGGACTTGCGAAATAAAAAACAATTTCGTAATTTTACTAAGCTAACAATTTTGAGAACATAGTGATTTGACTGTATTTACGACTCAAAACTTTGTTCCGCTAAAATTTAATCTAAAAAAAGCACATTACGAAATGAGCTATGACGTTTTCTGGTTTTAGAAATGAAGAATCCTATTTGATAGGTTGTATTGCTTTTTGTTAATTTGTTCGTTGAGAAAGCTTTTTGCCGAAACGTTCGTTGTTCGTTGTTCTTTGACATTTATGCAGTCCTATACATTGCTTGTTTTAATAACATATTTATTATTTTAAATCTAAAAGCATAAGTTTAGTCTCAACCATATTTTTTTGCTGAAATATTCAAGTATTTAAAATATAATATAACAAATTTTGTAAATAATCGCCAAAAGGGAATAACATTTTACAGGAAATTTTTAAAATAATTTCTTTTCTCAAAGAACTACGAATAAAGTTTGAAGTTTTGTAGTTCTAAGAAGAAATTTTCAAATATTTAGAATTGTTCCTTTATTTTTTTTCCCTTTGGTTGTTCTTTTATTTAGATGAAAAGACCCTTCTTCTTTAACCATTTCCTTTTCTTTTTTTACCAAAAAAAAAGAAGCACTAATTAATCAAGAAAGCTGGTCTTGAAAGAAAACAGATGAATAGCCTAAAACACACCAAAAACACAAACGTCAAAATAATCAACGCCATCGACATCCCCTTCAAACAACCGCAACATTATAAAACACAATATTTTTTAAAAATAAATAAATAAAATGGTCATATTAAAATATAAGCCCGTAAACTTGGATAGATGTTACATGATGCAACGACCGAGATGAGATAAACGCTTAAAGCGTGTGCCTATTTCATTCGCTCATTAAAACTTGAGAGACTTGAGATATATCTATATATTTTTAAAGTTCGCCCTGCAGGTGTAAGTGTTAAATGCTTGCAGCTCTATACGGCTAATGTTTTCTCGCTCAGCGAGGATGACACCATTTTTTTTTTTGCACCACCCCTCAGCTTCAAACATCGTCTGCTCAACTCGGTGCTAATCGCTCAAGGAAACACGAGTTGTGGCACCTGCTTGGTTGTTCACCTGTCAAGGACCGACAACTTGATAAGTTGGCATCCGCATATTAATATTTAGTTTAAAAAAAAATCTTTTAAAATAATTCCTGAAATTTTTCTTCAACTTCGTGCGTCGAAAGTCGGAATAAAAATGTTGACATAGATTGTTGCGTCAGGTTCAAGTTAATACAATAGTTTTGGGCAAAGGAATAGGGCCTTACAAACTAGTTTTGTTCCGAAACAAATGCAAGTAGATGTGGTGGCATATAGCTGTACCACCGTTGCATCCAATTTTAGAAGTTGTATTTTTTAATCAAAAGAAGTTGTTCATTGTTCTCAAATAAATTGTATATCCTTGTCAAATAAGTTGTATATCATTGTAAAGGAAGTTGTATATCATTGTTAAAGAAGTTGTATATCGTTGTCAAAGAAGTTGTATATCATTGTTAAAGAAGTTGTATATCGTTGTCAAAGAAGTTCTATATCGTTGTCAAAGAAGTTGTATATCGTTGTCAAAGAAGTTGTATATCGTTGTCAAAGAAGTTGTATACCGTTGTCAAAGAAGTTGTATATCGTTGTCAAATAAGTTGTATACCGTTGTCAAAGAAGTTGTATATCGTTGTCAAAGAAGTTGTATATCGTTGTCAAAGAAGTTGTATACCGTTGTCAAAGAAGTTGTATATCGTTGTCAAAGAAGTTGTATATCGTTGTCAAAGAAGTTGTATATCGTTGTCAAAGACGTTGTATATCGTTGTCAAAGACGTTGTAAATTCTGGTACTTGAATTGTCATAAAATTACTTTAACGATAGCAAAGTTCATTTTTATGCAGGGTTTAATTTGTAGGAAGGGATGTGGACAATAATAAAAAAATTGGAGGAAGGGGCGTGGTCGAGCTTTAAGTTTGAAAAAGTTGCGTTGTCGACATTGTCGTTTAGCGGAAGAGGGGGTGTGGTTAAGCTTGAAGTTAGGAAAAGGGGCGTGGTCGACCGTGTAGTTGGAGGAAGGGGCTTGGCCAAGCTTGTTATTAGGAGAACGTTGTCTAGTTTTTTTTTGTGTGGGGAGGGGCGTGTTCAATCTTGAGTTTGGATGAGGGGGGCATGGTCGTTATTGTACTTTGGTGAACATTTTTTGTTATGAATGTGGTTGGAAGAACGGGGTGTGGTCCTGAATGACTTACAAAGAAAGCGAGGGGGGGGGGGTAACATGCAATTGTAAGAATAAATTGCTCGGCAGGAATTTGGGAGGAAAAGGGCTTGTTTTTATGAAAAGACTGCGTTTTCTGGCATTAAATTATGTATAGGTGGTGTGATCTTGCATGCTTTGGGGGGGGGGGGGGGNNNGGCATGGCTCGTCTTGTTAAAAGAAGGAGGAAACTTTATCCAACAGGGATTTAGGAGTATGTATTTGGATGAGAGATGAGACCAATGAATATGAAAAGTAAAGTTTGAACGCAAATGTCATTATCTCAAACAACAAAGACATGCGATGTAATGAATACTTGTGAACAAATAGTGGTTCTCCATGTGGTAAGTAAATAGAAAGGCAAGACGCACAAATATTAACAAACTTTAGAGTTTAGGTAGGTAAGTCTTTTAAACGGTGACCCGTAAAAATGACCCCTGACAAAACGGCCCCGGACAAAACGGCCCGGGTCAAATTGGCCCCAGTCAAAATGGCCCCAGTCAAAACGGCCCCAGTCAAAACGGCCCCAATCAAAACGGCCCCGGTCAAAACGGCCCCAGTCAAAACGGCCCCGGTCAAAACGGCCCAGACCAAAACGGCCTCAGACAAATTGTACTCATTTTTTACACAAAAATTAATATGTTTTTTTAAAATTCTAAGTTAATTGAACCTTTGTTCAACTTATTCCCCTTTTATGAAAGTGGTCAAATTGTAAAATTATTTCTTGTGACGTTATGATATTATTTTCTTGTCAACAAACAATTGTGACTTGCTACCATATAGACTAGTTTAAATAGTATTAAATTGTTTGTGATATTATTACAAATGTTTTTTGTGAACTAAAACTGACACTGAATCCATGAGTAAAAATAATTTTAAAAAATCGTATTCCATTAACAAATATTAGTCCAGGGCCAATTTGTCTGAGGCCATTTTGTCTGGGGCCGTTTTGTCCGGGCCGTTTTGTCCGGGTCCGTTTTGTCCGGGTCCGTTTTGTCAGGGGCCGTTTTAACCTGTGCCGTTTTCTCGGGGCCGTTTTGTCAGGGGCCGTTTTGTCGGTGAACTCTTTTAAACATTAGCTTAAAATTCCTGTTTTTAATTTGCATTCTTAGGAAAAAATATAAAAGTTGACATTTTAAATTAGATTGGCATCTTAAATGAGATTGACATCTTAAATGAGATTGGCATCTTAAATGAGATTGGCATCTTAAATGGGATTAACATCTCAAATGAGATTGACATCTCAAATGAGATTGACATTTTAAATGAGATTGGCATCTTAAATGAGATTAACATCTCAAATGAGATTAACATCTCAAATGAGATTGACATTTTAAATGAGATTGACATCTCAAATGAGATTCACATTTTAAATGAGATTGACATCTCAAATGAGATTAACATCTCAAATGAGATTGACATTTTAATTGAGATTGACATCTCAAATGAGATTGGCATTTTAAATGAGATTGACATCTCAAATGAGATTGACATCTTAAATGAGATTGGCATCTTAAATGAGATTAACATCTCAAATGAGATTGACATCTCAAATGAGATTAACATCTCAAATGAGATTGACATCTCAAATGAGATTGACATCTAAAATGAGATTGACATCTTAAATGAAATTGACATCTTAAATGAGATTAATATCTCAAATGAGATTGACATCTCAAATGAGATTAACATCTCAAATGAGATTAACATCTCAAATGAGATTAACATCTCAAATGAGATTGACATTTTAAATGAGATTAACATCTCAAATGAGATTAACATCTCAAATGAGATTAACATCTCAAATGAGATTAACATCTCAAATGAGATTAACATCTTAAATGAGATTAACATCTCAAATGAGATTGACATCTCAAATGAGATTGACATCTTAAATGAAATTGACATCTTAAATGAGATTTTGTTCGGGCAGTTTTGTCAGGGGCCGTTTTGTCCGGTGCCGTTTTGTCAGGGGCCGTTTTGTCAGGGGCCGTTTTGTCAGGGGCCGTTTTGTCAGGGGCCGTTTTGTCGGTGAACTCTTTTAAACATTAGCTTAAAATTCCTGTTTTTAATTTGCATTCTTAGGAAAAAATATAAAAGTTGACATTTTAAATTAGATTGACATCTTAAATGAGATTGACATCTTAAATGAGATTGGCATCTTAAATGAGATTGGCATCTTAAATGGGATTAACATCTCAAATGAGATTGACATCTCAAATGAGATTGACATTTTAAATGAGATTGACATCTTAAATGAGATTGACATCTCAAATGAGATTTACATCTTAAATGAGATTGACATCTCAAATGAGATTGACATCTCAAATGAGATTGACATCTTAAATGAGATTGACATCTCAAATGAGATTGACATCTCAAATGAGATTGACATTTTAAATGAGATTGACATCTTAAATGAGATTGACATCTCAAATGAGATTAACATCTCAAATGAGATTAACATCTCAAATGAGATTAACATCTCAAATGAGATTGACATTTTAAATGAGATTGACATCTCAAATGAGATTAACATATTAAATGAGATTAATATCTTAAATGAGATTGACATCTCAAATGAGATTAACATCTCAAATGAGATTGACATCTTAAATGAAATTGACATCTTAAATGAGATTGACATCTCAAATGAGATTGACATCTCAAATGAGATTGACATCTTAAATGAGATTAACATCTCAAATGAGATTTACATCTTAATGAGATGGAGATTTAAATGTGTTTGAGTCTGAAATAGTCATGATAATTAAGTGGTTCAATACAAGCTAACAGGTAGACAAACGTCTGTAATGCATGGCTCTGTTCTTTAACACGCGTCGAGTAAAGTTCTCCGAACTTTTAAAAAACTAATGCGCACCTTGGCTCAGGTCACTCTGACCGCGTGTATTTTAACATCTTGCAGACATTTGTCTTCGTACCACGTGATCTATGCGCTGTACGGGATCATTAAAATACTTTTTTAAAAATTGACTGCATTTACAACCGACACAAAATGAATTGCTTGATTTACTTGATAAAACAATGGTGATGGCATTCTTCAACTTAAATTCTGCTAATTTTACTTTTCAAAAGAATAATGATGTTAAACTTAAATAACGTAAAAAACAACTTACACAAACTATTTGTGTAAGAAAACAATAAATTTAAGCTTTATTATCAACTAATACAAATAATGGTAAACGTTTCGGCTCATGCCTTCATCAGTACGAAGTAAAATAACATAAATAATTACTTACATTACATATATCTTAAAACATATTAGAGCCTATCTGATAAAAAATGAAAAGAAAAACAAAAACAAACAAGGACACAGAATATAGGATATTATATATTTGTTGATAATAAAGGTTAATTAAATTTATTGTTTTTTTACACAAATAGTTTGTGTAATTTATTTTTTCTTAAATAACGTAAATTTACTTGCTTAAGAAATGGTGAAGGTATTTTTTTCAACTTGAATTCTGGTAAATTACTTGTTTAAGCATTGGTGAAGGCATTTTTTCCAAATTAAAGTATTGTAAGTTACTTGATAAAACAGTCATGCTTGTATCAAACTTAATTAGAATATGAAATTGTGTGCCCCCCCCCCCCCTTTCAGCCAACCTCTTGTCTTGGTACAGACCGAACACTTTGTTTCTATTAGTAAACAAGATCATGTCCGAACCTATTTTCATGAATAATACCAGAAGAGACTATTTCCTAGAATAATATCACAGCTGTAAAATTCTTACAATATAGTATGTCGCATGCTTTAATGCACTGTAAACTCACCATGACACTATATTTATATACATTGATATGAAAGAAAAATGCAAATACATAAATAAGAAGTAGATCTAAATATTTTCTTTCTAGCTTCACGCTTATCAACACAAATTTTAATTAAACTAAACATCTTAAAAGTTGCGTTTTTGTTTTTTTTTTGTTTTTTTTTTTNTGTGGAACTGTTAAATAGTGTGAACAAATCCAGCAATATTAACTTCATACATTGAGCGACTTATTAACTATTTCTTCACTGAGCTAAAAATTCCGTTCTCAGACATGCTGTTGTCTTTGTAGTTGTTGAAGATTCCGGACCTGTTTTCTCTCGCCAAAGTTTACTTTATCAGGTCACTGATTAATCCTTTGTTTTTAAAAATAACAAAAACAAGAGAACAAAATTATTTTAATTAATGCTAAAAAAAAAATATATATATATATATATATATATTAGCTTTGCGTATGTAACTAAGTGTTAAAATCCATGTTCACAATTAGTTCTTAAATCTTGCCACGGCTAACTAAACTGCACTTCACAGCACTTCACACTATTCTCCACCAACAATAAAAAACAAAGCTATGATTGGTCTACCCTCTGCAGGCATGTGACGTGGCAATCCTTCCGCCCAGTTTCTATGGCTTTCAATCAATTTCAAACAGCGGTTCTGAAATTATAGTTTCTATTCTCCTATCAATTTCAAAAGCGAAATGTAAATACATACATATAGAAAATTATAGCTTTGCAACATCTTATTCTGTCGATTTCAATTCATTTAACAAAATAAATTTTCTTATCACAAAATTAGATATTATTTTTGAATTTAGATAAAATGTCCATCAATTTGGACGAAAATAATCAAATAAATAAGCCACTGAATTTCATCTAATAAAACCCTCAGATAAACGCAGGGAGTTTAAAACATTTTTTTTTTATTCCGTATGCAGAACAAACACATACGAATTCTCATTCCTTCCGTGTGGAATTCGAACGAGAATCGATTGCCTGATCAAACGAGTAATACCAACACGCTATCTACATTTAAATATTTAAAAATAGACAACAACTGTGGATACGTGTAGGGTGCAGTAATCTCCTGTGTAAAAAGAGCGTCAGTAACAGAAAAGATAAGATCTCATCATCACTAGTACAACTAAAAAAAACTTCCACCAACTTATTGATCTGCAGTTTATCTATTAATAGTCATGGTCAATCCGGTTCCATATTTTGAATAGATTTATGTCATTGTGTCAATTTTCTGGTAAAGGTTCGCCTTCTTTTAGATAAATTGTCTTTTCTATGATAAGTAGTCTTCTCTTGGGTGAGTTGCCGTCTTTTACCTGAGTTGCCTTTTCTTAGTGAGTTGCCTTCGCTTAGAGGAGTTGCTTTCTCTTGTCAATTATCTATTTCCGATTGTCCGGACTCTTCACTTGAGGCTAATTTCTTCGAAGTATTTATTTGGGTTCGATTTGTCACGACTAAGTTTTCGGGTCGAATTATCCACTGATTTGTCCGGACTGATTATTAATTGTCGCAATTGATTTGTCCGGGTCAATGTTCTTGCGCCACTTTTTTTTTCCCCGTTGTGAACCGACACGCCTGCGTCTCTCTTTGTTGTCATATTCTCGTCTGACAGCTGAGAGTAAACAAAATGTATGCAAATTTATGCCAAGTATTCGTGTCGTCTGGCCGTAACTCGAGTGTGCCCGGAGGAAGGAAGGAAGCGCTGGGCGTGATCATGACGGAGTGATGCCCCATTTCTTGACAGACGAGCATGCGCAGTAATGTAAACACTTCCTTTGGTCCTGTGGAAACCTCTTATGAGTTTGTTCACTGTTAACGGCTATTGATTACAGTAATACTCTTAATAATCTTAAATACCTTTGATGATGACCTTAACGATCAAAATTATTGTCTTGCTATAATACAGTATTTAAGATTTTTTTTTTTTTAAAAAAAGGTTGTTACTATAAAAGATTTTTACAGTAGTAGGAGAACCATGGAGCACGATTATGTAAGCGTCAAGAAGAGTGACAACTCTCACACTTTTCCCTCGTTTCAACATGAGTTAATTACCTTGCGGTATATGTTTTAATCATTTTCTAGAGAGAACTACTAACGTCGAGAGCCGTTCAAGTGCGAAAATGTGGTTCCTTTGAGATCCTCAAATTGATGATCTTCTCCTTTGTGATCCTCAAATTGATGATCTTCTCCTTTGTGATCCTCAAATTTATGATCTTCTCCTTTGCGATCATATTTCGTGTGGTCCTATACCTTGTGGTCATCGTCCTTTTGGTCCTCTCCCATGTAGTCCTCTCCTTAATTATTGTCTCCCTTGTGGTCTTCTTATATTTAACCTTGTGGCCCCCCTCACTTGTAGTCCTTTATTTTGATAACTCTGAGGTGAGTTAACGTAGCGCATCCTTAAACTTTAACTTTAAAGTTAACTCAATAAACACGTTCATGAAAAAATGTCGACATGGCTCAATTTTATCTTTAACAAATAAGTCCTTATCCCTGTGCTAATTTTATGAACCCTTCGTGAATATGTGCAATGTATCTTTAAATATTCAGGATTTTAAAGGTTTAAAAATAATAATTATTAATAATAATGTAGTTCTAAATATTTTTTTATAAAAATACAACATGGATAACGATAAAATAGAGAGAGAAGTCAAGAACAGTCGATATGCCGCTTTATTTTCGTCATGGCTCTCGTCTATATTTAAGGGTCAAACTCTAATGATGTAGTTTGGAAAACAACACTAAATAGAGGTCAAGTTATACTGTATCAAAGTTGTCAGGGGCTATCTCAAGTCACGTGACTTGCATGTTGATCGGTGTCACTGTCATCACTAAGACTTAGTTGATCTTTGTATGGGCTAATGAGGGAAATAAATATAAATGTGTAAACCGTACGGGGAAAAATGATTGATTTATCTTAAATATCCCCAGCTTGACATTCATGATTTCTCGTTAATGGTCTTTACCTGCGACAGTTTTCATTCATTTTATAAAACCTTTGCATAAATCAGATGTTATTGATATTGCCTTTTTTTTGTCATTTATTAATAACACTGAAAATTTGACTTGAATAAAACATTTTCTAATGTATTCAACAAAGCAAAACCCCTGTAGACCAACAATCAAAGTATTTTATAGAGTTGCTTTCAACTCTTCCAATACGTTCAATTCTATTCCCTTTACCACAGAAACCTGATGCTTCACAACTTTCCTCGTTCACAACCTACGTCGGCCTCGAAACCAATCTTCCGCACCCTAACCCTCATAACCTCAGTACCTAAATTACCCATAACATACCATTACTCTTATTAACCCTACTCTCATCAGGATCATTGTCAGCTATTAAAAAAAATATATACACATATACATTAATATAAATGATCAAAGAAGAATAAAATCAGTAACGGTTTTATTATACTATTACATTCATGTATAAAAAAAACAAGGTGAAAAAGTCCATTGTATCGAATTTTTATATAAAAAATTTTTGTTTCAAAATGTTATAATTCAATAGTATTTGCATTTACAGTGTACAATGGAATGTTATCGCATTTTCTCAAAGAACCACACTGGCAGCTTTAACAATGATTATGGATTCATATCGCTATACATGAAGTTATAGTAAAGTAGCCTACAAAGGGTAGCATCCAAGGATGAAATTTATTTGATAAATGAAATTATCCCAACAAAATAAAGGACAAAATAATTTGTTTCCTTAACTTTTTACATATTTAAAAGCCCTAAATTTGGATGTCATAAAGAATGCAACTATCAGAAATAAAGTAATTAAAATAATTCTAATTCTAATGAAAACCTTTCCCAATTATCTTTGTTCTTTGTGACAAGGTTATTATTAGATAAGATTTTAACTAAATTTTCTTTTCTTTCAATGTTATTTTATTTCTTTGTTACAAAACTATTACTGAAAACTTTTTAGATTATCTTTTTTCCCCTAATGTCATTTCTATCATATTAAGGAAGTACACTTTTTAGAAGTTTTAACGCGTAAACTAACATAAATTTAGTAATTTTTAATTAACGATAGTTAAATATTTGAATTTATTCAAATGGACTCATTTTTCACATGGATCATTAATTGGAATACCTTGTTAAATATCATTCACCATTAGGGAATTAGTATAATTCATTGAAGCTAATAATATATTCAATGTCAGTTTGCCTAATCACATTTTGCTTTCAAGGTTATGAAGCGTTTGAAAAAAATCAAGTATCATCTATAAAGCTGTATAATGTCTTAATACCCGAGATATATAAAAAATATAACTTTGAAATAAATATATACTTTAAACTTTTATTAAAAAATAAATTTATAACACTCAATCTTTAGTCATTCACAAGTTCAAAATCATACATTAGTTACTAAATGACTTAAACAGTCAACTATCAATCACACAAATACATACACACTCAATCACACACTTGTGTATTGATTTTATCACAGTGGATCATCACACTAAAGCATGGATCACTCAATTCTATAGCTGTGTTTAGAAGTATTCAGAAATGTCCTAAAAGCCCACAGACATGTCCTAAAAGTCCTCATAGAAGTCCTAAAAGGACTAATGTCTTAAAAGTCCTCATAGTCCTGAAAATCCTCATTGATGTCCTAAAGGTCCTCATAGATGTCCTATAAGTCCTCATATATGTCTTAAAGTCCTCATCGATGTCCTAAAAGTCCTCATAGTCCTAAAAATCCTCATAGATGTCCCAAAAATCCTCATTGATGTCCTCAAAATCCTCATTGATGTCCTAAAGGTCCTCGTAGATGTCCTAAAAGTCCTCGTATATGTCCTCCAGCTCAGGCAGTATGCCACTGTAAAACTTGATCAGCTCGTATATGTTCCAGCGTAGGGTCGGCTGGCAGCCAAGTAAGTTTGTCAACACGACTCTGAGCAACAATTGAGGCAATTGATAGAGATGCAATTATTGATATGAATGTTTATTTAATTAATATATGTGTTGTTATCTCCATGTAAAGCGCTGTGAGCCCAGCTCCTAGCTGGGATACAGCGCTATATAAATTATCATTTTTATTATTATTATTATTATTATTATTATTATTATTATTATACAAGCTGCTACATACAAATATACAAAGGAATTTTTTTCTTTAAGAACGGAGTCCAAAAATACATACAACGTTATATTTTACATGGGAACTAACCATGCATGTGCTATATGAGTCTTCAAAAATTACACCGTAATTATTGTGTAAAACAATTGAACCCTTCTAGGATGTAGATGAGGGGGTTTGCTATTTATATTATTGCAAATCGTAGTTTTACTGGACCTCAAAAAGGAATGTTAGAGCAGTCAAAAGTCAACAACTACTTTTGTTATATAACAATTCTCATTTATTGCTCCTACTTTAGTTACTGACACCCGCAATGAGCAGCTTTCACAGAAGTATTTGCAAACCCTTTAGCATATATATATATATATATATATATATATATTGAAATTTTCAGTCTGCCCCATCCTGAAAAGGGGGCTAATGTAGAGCACGAATATTTTTAAAGCTCCTGTCGGAAAAAGAAAATCAAACAACAGCTATGCAGTTAATGGAAATTTAATCCTATCAAAGGATTAGATAAGTGAAAGCTGAAGCAGGAAACAAACACATTGTGACTCGTTTCTTCTCAACTAATAACTGGTCTTTTGAGTTTGGGGGTGGGCATAGTGTCAGAGACAAAATGCATTAATTGTACTCATATCTGGCTCGCGGTTCTCCAATGAACGCTGACTTTTCAGAGTCGGTTATAACTGCTCCGGAAGTCGGCTGTACTAAAGTTATGATATACCCATCCATAATCTGATATATATAATGGCTGTTATACCAGAGGTTTGCTTTACTAGGTTTATGATATACACATAGTCTTTTATACCAAACGGTTTTTATACCAAAAATCTGTAATAAGAAATAACATTCATAGCGATTTTCAGCAACAGCAAAGGTCTTTAGCACATTTCCTGTATATATTGTAAATATCCGTTATAGCAAAAGTTTTAAACGTTTTTTTTTTGTTTTTGTTTTTTGTAGCACATGTTTGCTATAGCCAAATACTCTTATAACAAAAGGTATGTTGTTGTAAAGAGATGATGCAGCGCACTGGCTTCAATATTTATTTACACTTTCATCTTGTTATTTCAATCTAGAGAACCTGATTTCTTATCTCCAGAGGATGTTATTGGCGCACAGTAAAATTGCGAGCGATAAATTCAATATGTTTAAGCGTTTAAGTGTGTTAAGCAGGTGTTCATTTCGGCGAACCTTGCAAGCATCTTTCTGATCCTTTTACCTGCATCTCTGCTGGGAAAATAAATCTTCAAAGAGCCACCACGGCAGCACTGTGAAATAGTTTTTCTGTGATGGTAGAGGGACATTGCCACGGGGTTACTTACCTGTCTAAATATGGCACATTGGCTGAATAGCATGAAATCTTCTCATACACATGTTCGTTACTCCTGACCAGTCGGCCAAAGATCATGTTCCAGTAAGTGACTCCGAGAGCATACATGTCCACCTGGTCGAATAAGACAGGAAATTGGCACGTAGATTAGTTGAATTTAAGACGTGTCTGATCCATTAGGGATTAAACTGACCGCCATGCTGTTAGTGCGCGTCACACAAGTAAATTAAAATATTGAGAGTTCTTTAGAATACAAATTATTAAGTCACATAGTGGCTTTCATCGGAGTTACATTAGAGCTATACGAAAACTATATAGACGCAAGGAAAAAAAATAATGGAACTAAAATATAACTTAAATTCAGCTACAATTGATTATATCAGAGGAAAATTAGATCTAAATTGAGACATTACATTAGAAAGTTTATGTAGAGCTAAATTATCAGCTACATTTGAATATGGTATGGCTAAAATAGAGATAAATGAATACACTACATTTCAATTTACAGTTACTAATAATTAAGACTACACAAATACAAAAATGTAAATTAGATCAAAATTAGACTCCAATCTGAGCTAAAATATAGCTAAATGGAAAGCTGCATTAGCAGAGCTAAATTTAGACATACATTAGACTACATCAAAACTAAAAGAAAGCTGAATTGAGAGCTACATGTCTAGGAAAATTACCAAGTAAGGATCTACCAGCGTTTTCCCATCAACTTCCGGTGCCGTGTACCCCGGACGACATCCTTGAAGGGCAAGTTTGTCGGACGAATCCTTCAAGGTCATCGCCTTTGAGAAATCGATGAGCACAACCTCGTTCTGTTCGTTTACGACAAAATGTCCAGGCCAGATGTCCCTATGAATAACCTTCCTGCTGTGGAGATACTTCACTGCGCATGTCATCTGCGCAAAGTAGGACGGGATGTCAGGATTTTGGTGGGTCTTTATAACGTGAAGGAGGTCACCTTGGCTGTAGTAGTTGTAGCAGAGGACAAAGTAGGTGGGGCAGACGTACGTGTCCAGCAGCTCCTGTATGCACGGATGTTTCAGTTCGGACAAGATGGTCACTTCGTTATCAAACATCATCTCCCTTGATTTGTTCAGTTTCTTGTGGCCCCTCATTGGAATTAGCTTTTTTAAAAATTTATTTGAACAAAAAATCAAAATAATTTCACAATAGTGGATTACATGTATGTTTAAGTAATTGTTGGTAAAAGATGAATGATGGAAATCTTCGGCCTCAGATACCGCCCCCACACCCACCCCTATATATGACCTTGGTTATGTGGAAGGGGGTAAGAGATCAAATCTCAGCATAAAATAAGATCTCAAGACTAGTTAGGGCAGAAATCTTTCGTGCGTCACAAATTATAGAAATTATAGTAAGTTGTGTAAGTGGCCATCCATAAAGTACGTCATGCTATTTTTGACCATTTTTGAACCCCTCCCCCCTGTCACAAAGTGTATAAAATCTCGCGACCCCCCCCCC
>MUZC01004445.1:338996-368346 GCA_002072015.1 Radix auricularia
ACGTCACACTTCCGAAAAAAATATTTAGTTAACAACTAATTAAAATTTAATCGAAAACTTAAAACACAATTCACTATTAAACGGCCTTAAAATACAAATATTAAAAGAACTGTCAGATCATTAAGTGACTTTAATAATAGTAGAATAACTAATTGTCAACAGTTGTCACAGTTATTGTCTGAAACAGTAACTCAATCAATTGAATTTGAAAAATAAATGGCAAAAATTAGACTTGACAATTATAAAATAAACACAATTTATCTGCTACCTTTTCATTTACAATTGGTGAGTTTAACTTTTAGATAATCTTCCGATTATGCATTATATTGACACAGGATAAGAAGTAGGTTAGGGAAACTTGACCTCAACCAAGTGAATAAATAATAAAAAAGAAACAAAACAATATGACTAAAAAAAGGACTAGATAGACAAATTATGTGAGCAGCTCTTGTGCTTTATTGAATATGTTTATAGTGGGTCTGTAAAATATGTTTAATTTTTTTTAAATTTCACTAGACAACATCCATTCATGGTGAAGTGAAGTGTTTATCCATAGTTTTTAAGTTTATGATGATAATGATTATATTGTACAAATATTAACTCTGAATCCTAAATATTTTGTATTATATTACAATTTCCAAATATAATATTAAATTTGAAATAAAATTAAAAATATATAAAAATGTGACCTCACACCTGGCCTGACCCCTGTTACAAACTGTCACGCTTTCTTACACCCCCCCCCCTTTGGATAGTGACGTAATTTATGGACGGCTCCTAAGTATATATTAAAATTGTTTCTAAAAAACGTGATAAAATCATTATAATCGTACTATTTGTTTAAAGTGGTAAAAAATAATCAATACAATTGTTGTGTTCACATTTAAGAAATAAATAAATATTAATAAAATTTAAGATCATCCAATACTGCGAAGTAGAATGTAATGTAAAGAACGTAAGCACAACGTGCATTTATAGAGGCAAATAAATAGAAAGTACATGTATAGAGGAACTAGAAGAAGGAAGTATGTATATAGAGACAATAGACGCATCAAGTACATATATAGACAATAGAAATAGAACGTACATGTGTAGAGGCAATGAAAATTAGTTAATAGAAAGTACAGATCATCAAAAAAAAAAAAGATACCGTAATTTCTCCCACAATTAATTTAAATTACAATACATCTTTATTTGGCATCTACAAAATTATATTCATTATTTTAATACTACAATTTTTACCATTAATTACGTAAATGATAAATGGATTTTGTTGAGCAATGTCAAGGAATTATTTTTTTATTATTTTTAACTAACTGAGCTCGATTCCCCTTTTGGGGGGATTATTTATTATATGAAAGTACCTGAAATTTTTATTTTTAAAAAATTAATACTATATATTTCAGAAATAAAATGATTTCAAGATTGTCTCGAAAGATCACAAGTTGCGAACCGCTTGTTGAAAATCTAAGTATCCCCGTCTAGAAAAATTGCAGCTATAAAATAGACGTTTTTATATTTGCTGAATTTTGCCCCGCAGGGGTGTTATTTACAATTCATTGCAATCGATCAAGTGTAAAGACATAGTAAAATTTAAATTGAATAATTCACAGAAACAAATTGACACAACTCCAATTAATTCAGAAATATCACCAGGAAATAGTGAGATACGAACAATCACAGCAATCAATGTAAAAACATTGATCGCATCAGGGTGATATTGACTCATGAATTTTTGTTGAATTGTACTTCCAAGTTGGAATTTAATCCCAGCTATTAAAATCCTCTTTGTTCTTATATCCTCTATTGTTTCTGGTTCTATTGATTTAAATAATGGGGTTACTCTTGTCACTTGTGAATATATACCAGAAATGAATTTTTCAGTGTTATTTGAAATTGTTCTAGTGCTCGGTTTAAAAACATACATTTGAAAAAAATGACCAAAAGATTGGAAACAGTACCTTTAAAGTCCTCAAAGTTTTGGGGTACTCCACTGTTGCAGCCATTGATACCATGGAACCGGGTCGACCTAGTTTCATCTTGGGAACGAGTTGGAGCTCCTCGAAGACATCTTGATCGAGCTCACTGTCCGAGAGCATGTCCATGTATCCCGGCGCCACGTGGTGTATGCCTGTGTTGGCGTGACCCATAGAAACAAGTGACGTTGATTATCAGACGGGTCTTAGAATTTGCTCTACGTTTCAAAATAGTGATATCTTTTAGGAAATATATCAAAATATAATGAAAAATTTTAGAAATTTTTACTAATGTAAAAGAGTTTGCATTGAACTTATTTTACATGGTTTAAACCCCAAGACGTGATTCATGGCACTTTTATAAGTAAACCTGTGTTCAAGGGCCACGCCTCATTCCCTTGGCTGTTTGCATGGCCTCCAGGACGATTAGTTACCATTGGTTCATTTAGGGCCTTAGAAACAACAAAGAACAAAAAAATAGCGACAAGAAAACTTCAATGGGTCTTTCATTTTTTCAAGACCAGCTGTAGAACACCTCGATAGCGCAACACTGGTTTCCGGGTGGTCAGTAGATTTGTTAGTGACTGAGCGAGGTTTGGTCAGCGCCAAGCTTGTCGTCACGCCTCGGTGGTTGACAGGTCGGGCAGCATACGAGACAACGTTGTCGTCTGTAAATACCAAACGCCACAGGGAAAATTGGAATACAATAAAACAAAGATTGGAGGAAGTTAGGCAACGCTGAGCGTATTTGTGGTCACACCTGTCCAAAGCTTAACTTTATCCATGTTGAAACCGCTGACGTAGACGACACGTTTTGTTGCAAGCATCCTGATCAGCACAGTATTGATTAAGCTCAATAGTGAATCATTTTGTCGTTATCGAATACATTGGTGAATCATAACGTCAAAAAAGTGTAAGGAATTTGTTTAAACATATAGAATATGCTTTATTAATAAGTTAATCAAAATTAATCTGCTTTAATGTTGTTTTTTAAAAATATTTTTTTAAAACTTTTGCTGAATTGGGGCTGAGGTGTAGAAATGTAGTTTGCGAAAGTGTTGGCGGGTATTCGAGGCCTTCACTCCAAATGATTTATCGTTCTGTCAATCAAGTAATATAAGATCTTAAGGAATTCTTCTATTATTATTAAATTATTTAGCAAAATTTAGTGTGTGAGTGGTTTCACAGTTGTTGTTTTATTTTGTGTCTATTTCAAGCGTTAGGGATTTGAAGTCAAGTAGCAGCAGGGAAGAGCCGCGAGAAAAAAGTCAAATGAAAAAAAAACTATGAGGACAAAACCTATAAGATTTGTATAAGTAATGTTTTTGCCTTCAGTAACATTTTAGGCCTAAAATCGTTCATTTTACTCATAAGTTGAAGAAAACTAACAATAACAGTATATGATATCATAATATTGAAGTTTCACTCTCGCTTGTGATTCAATAAATTTATGTCATTTGCATTATGTATACGTATTATTATCATCCATTTGATTATATATATATATATATATATATAAGGCTGAGGAAAATTACGATTGTTTTCTCGATTAATCGTTAAAAATTGTACGTTTAAATGTTTTTAACGATTATTTGACTAACCACTTATAAATATTCTGGAAGTCAATAAGTAAAATAATGCGCGGCCGATAAACAAAAACAATTTCAAGATGATTAAAAGAACAATTCGGTTTTAAACTACTGACTAACTTGATTCGTGAATGTTTAAAATGTCGATATTTATTGTGTCCAATGAGAGAAATCGTTTGGCTTCCCTGCAATGTTTCCTCTAAGTCTACGCTCGTTGGTCCGTGTTAAAAGTTAAAAAAAAAAACTAGTGTGCAAAGTTGCACAATGTCAATTTTTTTTCAATATTTAAAGAAATTAGCTGCGTGGTAATTCTAAACTCCTGCGTGGCGTCGAACAAATATCCGCGAAGCCGCGCTGCTTAAATGGAACATTACTACCATGGTCCTAACATTTCACGTACACATCACCAGCATACGCAACATCTACTACAGTGTCAGAAACTTCAGCCGAGGCTGAGACAAACTACATCTATATGTGAACGATTGTTCAGCTCGGCTGGTTATATTGTCAATAAGACCAGCTCATCACTCGAACCAAATAATGTCAACACACTTGTCAGTTAGCGTACTTTGTTAAAATATGTCACATAAAGAAGACATGCCAATGTTATTTCGATTTTCAACAAGTACGTTTAATAAATCTTACTTGTGACACCATACATTAAAATTTTTGGCTCTATACGAAATTAACGATTAATTAATCATTATTTTTTTTTAAAAAGTTTAATGATTATTTAAAATCAATCGTTTAACTTATTAACTCTTTTGGTAAGTGAAATGATTTTTAAAAACAAAAATCTGAGCTTAAATATTGTTTTGTTCTTAGTTCTTACTCCTGTAATCTCATCAGACTTTTTATTTTGCAGACTGAGAAACACTGATAATAATAGAATGCAATAATTATTGATTGGGTACAGTTGTTTCTATGTGTTGGTCTGACCAGTTATTATTTGATCTCTCTGTGTTTTATCACTGTATTATTGACTCGTGTAGGTTTGACCAATCTGTGTCTAATGTCTCTTTCAAACCTGTTTATGTTACTAGAATTTCAGCGTCCTAAATATTTGACCTTTTCGTTCTTCATTTAACATCAAGGTGACCAACGTGAGCCAAGGAGAGCAGAGTGAAGCAGATTTTAAGGCAGTCCGACTGATTCTTCAACAACTGGAGAAGGAGATGGTCAAAGGACATAATCGCTCAGTGGTAGGAAATTAAGTTCTCTATGACTGTTTCAAATATTTTATCGTACTAATGTTTAGAAACCAAGTTTATCTAACATGAGGATTGAACCCATTCATGTCGGCAATGCTACTAATCGCTAGTTGGAATAAACGTTGCAAACACACATGAAAACAATATACAAACAAATTATATAATATATTATAAGATTATTTCCCCTCAAAATCGTTAAAAAATATTGTGTTATATTGTCCTCCTTAAAATATTGATTGTGTTATAATGTCCACCTAAACTGATTGTGTTACATTGTTCACCTGGAACTGACCTTCTCAGGACACATCGTCTGGCAGGATGTTATACGAAGGGGACATAATGCTGACAGCAAGCGAAGCAGAAGCACTCCTGACGTCGTCAAGAGCCAGGAAGAAGAGGAAAATGACGACAGAAGAAGACAAAAGATGGCCACTGCCAATTCCTTACCGATTCAATGATAGTCATAAATACTTGCTAAGTAAATAATTTTCTAAGAGCAATCTTCTAGTCTTTCAGTTTAATTTTTTTTAAATGTGTTTTAATATATAAATATAATAGTTTGTGCAAATATAATTATTTAATAACAGTTTTAAAAAACCTACACGAAATGATATGTTAAATTAAGGTATATGGTGTGCGATTTTAAATCCCCGTTATCTTTAAACTGATAAATTTAAACTATATTACGGTTCTCATCTGAGTCACTGCACACAGTTTGTATAAAGTAGCGAGTTAAAACAGAAATTCTGTGAAGTCTCAAACAGCTTTGCCCCCTTCTCAATTTACAGTCTTCCTTCAGTGAGGGTTGAGTCTTTTTGTTTTTTTAAAATCTGTAAAAGCTTTTCTCTACTTTTATTCGATCCTCACAATGATATTCTTTACCAAACTTATTCTTTATTGATCTTTTTAACATTAAAATTACTACTCCCTTTTCCTCAGACTTTTGGCTAAATCACACTTGTATCGATTCCTTCTTTTTCTGTATTTATTCTTCCACTGTTCTTTTCTTATATTCTTTGATTTCCCCTCATCAATTTTTGCCCCCCCCCCTCAACCTCTTTTACTTCTTGTCACAAAATTATCATCTCATTTGCCCATAACAATATTATTACCCTACTCAATAAATACAATCATAACAATCTTTACCCGACTCATGCACATCTCTCCGAACTGTCCTTAGTTTGACCACCCCCTTACCCCCGCCCTCACACACACTTTTTTCCCCCAGACAGCACGGAGAAGGCAATAATCCTGTCTGCTATGAAAGAGTTGAGCAGCTTGACCTGTATCACGTTTGAAGAGGTCGGACTGGACCATCCTAACAAACCGATATTGGACTTCAGAAAAGATGATGGGTACGGTGAACGCGGTCAAGTACTTTATTTAGAGAATACGTTAGATGGCACGGCATTTATCTACGTAACTTATTTCATTTATTATTCAAAATATAAGTAACACGAAGCTACGTGTAAAAATTCAAGTACCCCACTTGCAGTTGTAAAACTGGGATCGATTTTTTTGTAAAAGTACTATTGTTATGTGAAGTGATTTGAGCGCTGCAACTTGTTCGGGTACTGCGCTATTTTAGTTTTCAAATCGATATCAATTTTAAAAAATGAAATTTCAAAGCCAGTGCATTGTAATTCATTGACCAGTGTCCCTTCTTTCAGCTGTTGGTCCTACATCGGACGAGAGAAGGCATTCCAGCTCCAAGAGATATCAACTTCTAAAGGTTGTTTTGAGGTCAGATTTCAACGATTTCATAGTAGACACGTTCCAAACGCTTAAGTGTATTTTCTTACATGGTTCTTTATAACTGCCAGACATGGGCGTAGCTAGGAGTTTGTAACGGTTTTTTGGGACCGGAGGCTGACCCTCTTTGGGGAGCCACTCATACATGGCGGTGGCGTAATATTTAATGTGACAAAAAATTTCGGACACTAATTTGGGGGCACAGGGGGACTTTTGAAATTGGACCACGCTCTACCATAAATACGGCATAGCATCGCCACTGCTGCCAGATTTAAATATAGAATCCTCGGCATTATTCTTTCAGATATTCAAGATTTTTTACCAATGAAATTACTCTTATAAAAATCATAAGTATAATTGAGAAAAGTATCAAATAAAGTCAGGACAGAATTAATTCTAGAAGCGGATCACTACATATTTATTTAACAACCAATCTGTAGACAAATTGCTATGCAATGATCACAAAGACCAAACTATTTATTGTACAAGAATGAGCTAAGGTCACTCTCAGCTCTACGGTAAGTTTCCTCTCATCTCACAGAAAGGAATCCTCCTGCATGAACTGGGTCATGCCATTGGCTTCTGGCACGAGCAGTCGCGCCCTGACAGGGACGGCTACGTCATCTATCTGGAGGAGAATGTCAAGCGTGGGGAGGAGTTCAATTTTAAACGGGTAAGAGGAATGGGGGCATACCACAACCAAAGCTTTAAAAAAAAACCGATTTTACCCCTTTTTTTTCTTACTCCCTTGGAGGATAAAATTAATTTTTTAAAATTATAATTTTTATATATAGATTAAATTTAATTTTATAATTTATAATCAGAAATTATTTTTTTTTTTAAATACTCGGTTATCTCGATTACAATGTCATATTTTCCCATCTCCTTTAATAACCCGTTGTTTAAAAAATGTTTTGTAACTTTCTTTATTATCATTTTCATTATATATTATCAAACGGAAATCTTGTTAAGAGGTTTATTTCCCTCACAGATGGGCTTTCCCTGGCAGTATCTTGATGTGATTAAAATGTGTAGAACCTGACAAATATTTTTCTTTTTCTTTACACTTCACTGTAAGCTTCTATGCATCCGTCTGTATTTTATGATTTTATTGTAAGTTACTTTTGATAGCTTTAATAACTGCATATTTCAGGACATGTGTTGATTCAGATGGTCATAGGTTCGAATTCACGCGAAACCAAAGATTTGTTCGTGGGGCCTAGGGTGTCCCTGAGTCCACCCAGCTCCGCATGGGTGCATAACATTAGTTAGGCGGCTTGGTAATGCGTGGAACATACATAGCCGTGGAGTGTGATCGCTGCATCACTTGACAACAGATCATCCTTCATGGTCTGTGCATAGAAGGAGCGTCTGTAGAAGATAAGAGGTTAAATTTTTATATGATATTTTTCCTCAGGAAAATTGGGGGGACATCGACAACCTGGGCGTGTCCTATGACGTAGGATCCATAATGCATTACGGCTCATCGGTAGGAGATGATACGGTGTTTTTTTTTTAAACCTTTGGGGGTGGGGTTTTATGTTTTTAAAATTAAAAAAAAAATTACAGTTTTTTCATATAAAAGACAGAACTATACGCCATAATTAATTAGTAAAAATTATAAGATCAATGATTTGGGACTTGTCTAATTTTGGGAGGAATTAATAATAAATTCCTAATATGGTATAAGGTGACTTTTTTATAATAATGTTAGTGAGTAAATCTGTAAAATTTTCAATTATCATATGATTGACTGCCGTTGAAGTCTTGCTAATATTTTGTCTCCGTGTGTGTGTTGTGTGTGCATACGTCTGTATTTATGTCAAGTGAATATTTTGTATATGTAAACCAAACAGTACATCTATTTTTTATTAAAAGTGATTGGAGTTTTTGTGATTTGAGCTAGGTTTAAGTTTAGGACGGAAACCTTATTTAAATCAAGGTACATAATCGAATGACAAATAAAGGCATTGATGTGTAACATGTAATAAATATTTTCCCTTTACTAGAGAAGTGCTTTGAGAATCTTCTGTAAGAATTTTTAAAATTATATTTTACAGTTTTTCTCGCAAAATGGAAAAATTACACTGGAAACAAGGGACCCCCTTTTACAGAGGGACCTGGGACAAAGGGAGGCAATGACATTTTTCGACATCAAGATGGCAAACTTAGCGTATTGTAAAGGTGAGTTATCGTTCCTGAAGGCGCACTGGTTAAAATATTAGTTTTCAAAATGTTTCAAAGTTTTAGTCTGCCATTATATTTTTGTTTAAATTTCAATGTATCGTTAATCACAAGTCTCCACGCAATTTGCATAAATCAACCGAGGCTCCAATAACCATCCAATCACAATTCAATAGACTATTTCATGTAACTTGTTTAAAATCACGTAAACGCATAATATCTCTACAAAAAAACAACAACACATTCTTAAGATTATCTAAGTAATCTACCACTGACATGATGTACGGAGAAGTGCCCTGAGAATCACGTACGACCCCGTAGTTATTAACTGAACCCAGTGCTGTCCTAGGGAGTTTCACACTTGGCAGCTGTTGAATTTAGGACTCAGACTCTGTGGATTTTTTTAAAAAAAAAAACATTATTATTTTTTTTTAAAATTAATTTTAATTTTTTTTGAGGAAAAAAAAAGGGGGGGGGGGCGGAGTCCATAGCACATGCCATTTCACGCATTCCTTCAAGATTGATTTCTTCTTTGTTTTTGTTTCTCAATATTATTTGCAAAGTCTTGTGTCTATGAATAAGTGGAGTAGCGGCATGCATTTTAAAATGGTTAGTCACAGCAACAAACCAGCAAATAGGCGGTGTAGATTTAGCTATGATGGCATTACCGTGTAAAATCAATTGAGCGACCATTTTAGTCTTTAGCTTTTCTTTGCATAATTGCATATCTTGCATGCAGGCCCTCTCTAAACGTTGGAATCTTGTCGACTTTTATCATCAAGAAAACAAAAATTCGTGCACGAGGTCTGCTTGTTGTTCACACTACTTGACAGTAAATGTTCTCATTCATCCGAACATAAAAACGGTCATTTTTCTTCGTGTCCATTGTCTGTTAGCATTGTATCGAAAATAAAAACAAACAAAAAATATTTTAACGCTTCTATTTTTTCTACAACAGACGCCTGCCCCTCAGCAACGTTCTCTTGTCTCCACGACGGCTACCCTGACCCTAAGGACTGCAGCAGATGTCGATGTCCTGATGGCCTCAGTGGGTCAGTCTGTCAGTACGCGGCGACATCTGTCGGTAGGTGGGGTTTGTTATAGGTGACATCTGTTGGTAGGAGGGGTTTGTTATAGGTGACATCTGTCGGTATGTGAGTTTGTTATAGGCGACATATGTCGGTATATAGGGTTTGTTATAGGCGACATCTGTCAGGAGGTGGGGTTTGCTATTGGCGACATCTGTTGGTATGCGAGTTTGTTATAGGCGACAACTGTCGGTATGTGAGTTTGCAATAGGCGAAATCTGTAGGTATGTGAGTTTGTTATAGGGGACATTTATCGGTATGTGAGTTTGTTATAAGCGACATCTGTCGGTATGTGAGTTTTTTATCTGAGTAAAATCATTGGCTGATTTATACGATGGCCGTCGAAATGTTCACTTTAGGTAGACCATCAACGCTAGGATCAACGTCGGGCTGGGGTCTCTTCCTGGTTGTTTTTGTAACAAAACTTGATTTTAAAAAATAATAATATGGAAGAGTATACACGTAATATACTTTTTAAAATGTGTAACAAAATACGTTGTAAAATTCTTTGACCCAGTTTCTTTAAAATAATTTTTAAAATATTTTTTTACAGTTTTACATTTGCTAAACTTGTATGTTATTAATCAAGTCCTGACCACACTCCCCACAAGACTCAAATAATAAAACCTATAATGATAATGAGACTAAAAGTAATATCCTTAACACATATTTTGCACCATCATTTCCTGCCTCAGGCGACAAGGAAATTTTAATAAATATAAATAACATGGAAGAAATCGGTAACATAACTGTAGATGAGATAGGCATACATTCACTTTTAAAAAACTTTAAAATAATTAAAGCTACTGGCCCAGATGAATTGCTTGCAAGGTTACTAAAAGAATTAAGCAATGATCTGTCCCCAATCCTTGTAGTTCTCTTTCAAGCCTCTCTAAACCAATGGTAAAGTGCCCCAGGATTGGAAATTAGCCAACGTAACTCCACTCTTTAAGAAAGGTGATAAATCAGACCCTAGTAATTACAGACCTGTATCACTTACTAGTATCACCTGTAAATTACTAGACCACATAATATATAGTAGAATAGTTAACCACCTTGAAAAATATAATGCCCTATGCCAACATCAACATGGCTTTAGAATAAACCGATCATGTGAAAAACAATTAATAGGTCTAATAGATGAAC
Source organism: Radix auricularia (assembly GCA_002072015.1). Taxonomy (NCBI): domain Eukaryota; kingdom Metazoa; phylum Mollusca; class Gastropoda; family Lymnaeidae; genus Radix; species Radix auricularia. The sequence goes on from MUZC01004445.1 coordinate 349,943, forward strand.
TATCAAAAGGCTTAGACAATAATGATCAGATAGATACACATTGTAGAGAACCTGGGTGTTCTCGCGTTTAGTGTCTCTATCTACTTTCACTCTTTTACGCTAATCTTCACATAGTTCACACAATTGGTTAATTATTATTCAAACACTAAATCTCGAAGACCGAATGCACAATTAAATTATGTTTAATTCCTTAACTTCTCTAAATATCTTTATTCTAACTAGCTCTCGCCCCTAATAGTGTTCCTAACTCAGTCCCTATTCCTATCTCCGTCGGTCCATGTGTGTCCCCACCCGCTGTGTGCGTCCGTGTGTCTCCTTTATTACCCGTCAGTCTCCGCCCCAAAATTCCCATTGTCCGAAGTCAAATGTCAATCATTGTACAACCCCTCATAAGACACGGTCAAGCTGGTTTGACGTAACCAATCTCTGGCGAGACTATCACCCCCCAGGCCAGCTGGCCCGTGTGTTATGGCGTGAGTTCACACAACCGTTCAGTCCCGTGGTCAGTCGTCGGCCACATCAAAGGATCCAAGGTTGGTGTCAGTCGCGTCCATATCGAAGGATCCAAGGTTGGCCTCCGTTCCTCGCCCGCACCCGTCCAGCTTCAAAGGACACCGTCTCTCTGAGCGCCGACTATTCGGCCTCAGGGCCTCCACAATATTACGAGACTTCTCAAAAGCATTTGACAAAGTTCACCACCTTAGTTTACTTAAAAAACTTAAATACTTTGGAATCTCAGGTCCCTTACATCAATGGATCCAAGACTTCCTATTGGGTAGGGAGCAACTAGTAATAATTAATGGATCTAAATCTTCACTAATAAAGGTTAACTCAAGAGTTCCACAAGGAACTGTCCTTGGTCCCTTACTATTTTTAATTTATATAAATGATTTACCCAACAATATCTCAACAGGAACAAAAGTTTGGTTATTTGCTGATGAATGTATAATCTACAGAACAATTAAGTCAGAAGAAGATAGCAACATTTTACAAAAAAAACAACCTTAGATGAATTCATAAAATGGGAAACTAACTGGAGTATGTCTTTCCATCCAGAAAAGTGTCAACTGCTAAGAGTAACAAAGAAAAAGAAACACATAAATTCAAAATATTTCATTCATGGAAAAGAACTAACCCAAACTAATGATGCAAAAATACTTAGGAGTCATTATAAATAAGAAACTATCATGGAATCCCCATGTCAATGAAGTTATTAAAAAATCAAACAAACCCTTAGGTTTTATAAAAAGACACTTTTAGAAATGTAATAAAGATATAAAACTAAAATGCTACCTCACCCTGGTGAGACCTAAACTAGTAAATGCATCTTTTGGATAGGACCCATCCACCACAGAAAATATTGATAAACTGGAACAAATTCAAAAAAGAGCCCCCAGATTCATTACTGGAGGATATTCACGAGAGTAACACCATTAGTTAAATCATTAAATCTTGAAACACTGTAGGATAGAAGAACAAAGAGTAAATTAGTAATTATACATAAAGCAATTAAACCAAATTTAGAAATACAGCACAAAGATAATTTAATACAACCGTCAGATAGACATAAGGATAAAAACACCTTTCTTATTCCGTATGCAAGAACAAACACATACAAGTTTTCATTCTTCCTGTCCGGTATTCGGGCGTGGAATGGGTTGCCTGAAGAAACCAAGAAAGCCGACACTTTATCATCATTTAAAACTCTAATAAGAAACAGAACTAAGCACAAACCATAGATATACGTAGGACGCAATAATCTTCTGTACAGAAGGAACGTCTATAATAGATAAGATAAGATAAGACACACATTGGTGTATACAACATTGGTACTAGTTTGTTTTCACTACCTATTCAACCATGCCATTAGTTATTTTGAGTTACATTGTTCAGAGATAAGAAATTATAGAGAAATGTCTTTGCATCAATTGTGTAAGCACCTTGTTTAAGCTTTGCTGCAATTTGATATCAAATGTTTAAAATTATGATAACAATAAGTAATCGTTAAAATAATAGAATTAATAAAAACTATCTGGATATTATGAGATCTAATTTGGACTATGTGTTATTGATTAGATTTTTAAAAAATGTATTATTATTATTATTTTTTTACAAAATAAAAATAAGAGAACAGTTACATAAGATACAAAAAATGTTTCCTGACACAAATGTTTATGATACTTAATTATTAATGTCTACGTATTTCATGATAATTCACGTTAATTGACTTCGGGAGTTCTCAAACTCCAGGTGCTAGCTGTGGAGGCCCCTTGTTTGTTGACAGTGGAGCCAAGTACACGGTCCGGTCACCTGGCTACCCCTGGGCCTACATGGGCAACACACAGTGCAGTTGGCTGTTTCAGGTGAGTCTCATTGAGCTGTCCATCACTTTATCTCATGTACCCACTGTGGCGTAGAAATAACTACGACCCTACTCCCCCCCCCCCGCTTCCATGTCGCCGAGAGTACTCCACAACATAAATAAGTTTTTATTTCTTTTTATCTCCGCAGCTGTTGGCGTTGACATTTTCAGTCATTTCAGAAAGCTATTTTGGCGAATTCCTTACCTGAAATGGTTTCAAGATGAATAATTTGATACACTTGTTAATGAATAATTCAATCAAATATTTATTCCTTAAGAGCCATTAATAAAGGTTAAACATTTCTGAGGCTAAAATTGTTTTAAAACCGAACCAATAAAATAAGTGTTCTGTCAGAATGAAGGAGGAGATTTTTTTAATAGCCACCAAATAATCATTTTATTATTGTGGCTTATGATTGCAATCCTCCCCTGTTCACACGAGGAAAATATAAATAAGTGACCCGAGTTTTATAAATAAGTTACATAATTTCTAATATTTAAAGACATGCCTAAGCCTAATACTGAAAATTTCATTGCACATTTTATTTCTCGAGTTAAATTACGGCAATTAATAGTTCGCTGATATTCCATTTTATCATGTATTATTTTATGTCTCGAAAATAATCGTTAATACCTTCTTTTCTTTTAATTTGATGCTTATTTTAGACTAGACCAGGGATGCGTCTATATCTTGACGTGAAGCCGGACAATTTCATGCGTCATTTAGATTGTCCGATGTCAAACTTCTCAGTATGTCATGATTACCTGGAGGTGAAGTACAACCTGAGTTTTGGATACACAGGCGCTAGGTGATTAACTTACAACGTACTTTTTATATAACATGGATTTGCAATGCAAAAATAAATACAAGTTAACAATGATCACTCTAAGGTTCGTTGGTTCGCTAAGTGCAAAAACTAACGTGCAAAGTTGAACATCCTTCAACTTTTTTGTGCAAAATTTCACAAAATTTACTGCGCTATAATTCTAAACTGCTGTTTGGAGTCGGTCAGATATTCGCACTATGGCGCAGCGTAAACGGAACATTGATAGTTAATATTAGTATTATACGTTTTAAAATGTTGATTTTTTAAATGAAAATTGTAAGTTCGGTGTTAAGAGTGTCGCTGCGGTTATCTATCTTTGACAATTAACATCAATGTAATAGTAAAATAGTTTTCTCAAACACTATTATTGTAGGAATCCCTTTTAGTTACAAATAAGGCGCGATACACAATTATGCATAGTAGCTTTGTCACGGAATATTCTTGGTAAACTAATGCAATTAATAATATTTTATTTATTACTAATGCGTTTCTTTTTCAATATGAGAGACTCAGGTTTTTAAAAGAATTCTTCGATCATTCTTCTTTCAATATATTCTAAGGGGTTTGACAATATTTCTGTGAAAGCTACTGAACGCGGGTGTCAGTGACTGGAGTTTGAGGAAATGTAAATAAAGACACAACTATATCAAATGATCTTATTTTACCACGTTTCTATTAGTTTGCCGTCTTGTCTGGATTTCCGGGGCAAAAATTGAATTCCTTTTTTGAACCACTTCTGATCATCCAATTTTGATGAAATTTTGCATGCGTACTTGATTCACATGACAATTTAATATTTCATTAATTATAGTACTCAATTCTACTTAATTAATTAATTAATTACTAATCAAAATGTCTATGATTTCTTGTGTGTGAGGGAGACAACCAAGGAAATACAACAACAAAGGGAAGTTTTTCTTAGTTTGCTTTCTTGTCTGGATGTCTTTCTTGTCTGGATGTTTTGATGAAATTTTGCATGCATACTTGATTCACATGACAATTTAATATTTCATTAATTATAGTACTCAATTCTACTTAAATGAAAACTAAAAAGTATAAAATAAAAATATTTAAAAAAAAGTTTTAAAGATACCACGTTTTGTGAACTAAAAAGAAGAAAATAAACTAAAAACGTGGGGCGCATTCGGCTGAAATTAAATGAAGTATCATATATAGACTGTGGAGGAATTTGAAACTGAAAAGTTTAATGTAAAAGCATTAATAGACCAAATTTCAGCCGAATGCGCCTGACGTTTTTAGTTTATTTTCTTCTTTTTAGTTCACAAGACGTGGTATCTTTAAAACTTTTTTAAAAATATTTTTATTTAAGCTTCGTACAGTCATACAGTTACTGATACCTCCTAACAGGAACGAGTAGCTCCCGTGTTGTGTTCTTGTATTTATAAAACTGAATAACCCGTCATTGTCCTGACGTTGTCTGTGCGTTTATTTAGAAACTTTAAACAAGTCAGTTATGATTGACATAAGCTAATATTATTTGTGCTAAATGCTATAGAGACTAATCACGTACCTGTTATTATCGTGCACTGATCGCAATTTGACCTGCTGTTTGATACAATTGAAATTACTGTTAACCATTGCAAAATATTCTTGATTACAATTATTCAGGTTCTGCTGTGGTCTTCCTCCACCAAAAATCATTGTCAGCAGTGGAAGTGCCATGTTGGTGCTCTTTAAGGCAACTAGGAATGGAATCGGTGGATTCACAGCTGAAATATACGCAGGTACGTTGCACTGGGTGCAAAGAGACCTCCAGTTATGTTTGTATATGATGAGGTGCTATTGCAATCTCATTGGGGGAAGTGCGGTTCTTTAAACGTATCCCCTAGGCGATGACCTTTCTCACCCACGTAGATTTTTTTTTACACCCCTTGCAAAGAATTCCATAATTCGCGTTGCGACTTGTGCGAAATGAGGCCATCTTTTATTTTAAATTTTCCAAGAGGGAAGCAGAGGATTTCTTTATCGATTACATATGGACAAGTATAGCAACAGGTACCATTGTAACCTTTTGCTCCAATGTGTGATTTCAAAGTGTGAAGGCAACTCATTACAAGCATATCTTTAAGACATTTATAACTCAGGAAAGCAACAAAAAAGAGGTGTTTTTGAAAGATTTACTGGGTTAGAGGGTCAGCATTGAATCTTGGGAGGTTTTTTTGAGAATTACCAGTGAATGAAGATGGAAATTTAAATAAATAATTTAACTTGATCACAGTGATCTGGAAGATATAGAGCTATTATTGCCTTATGTTTTAAAGACTCATCGAGATGCAAGCTATAATTATTTTATTAGGTGCAATATACTTTGAAAAGCTAAAAAAATTATAGTATATATTGTTCTTAAAAATGTCTAAATCAATTCTGATTTCTGCTTCTAAATATCTCAGTTTGCTATCATTATTGTTCACTTTGTCGTCCCCCGTAGAGCCGTGTGGAGGTTGTTTTGACTCCCCGGAGCCACAGAAGCCGTGCCAAGCCACTCATGGCGTAGCGTGCAGACAAGAGTGGTACAAGATGGAGTACATTCCTTGTCCAGTGTACACTCCTCCCACGTATGCCTGCAACAAGTACATGTAAGTGTTGTAGAGTTGTCCCTATATCTATGTTATCTGTTATGGACGCTATTTATTTTTGCTAAGATCTCATTTCATTGACTTCCTTAGTTATTCAACGACCCTGCCAAAAGAAATAACCTGGGTTGTCTCCCCCCCCCCCCACACACACTTTTCAACTCTCCAATATTCTATGACTAAACAACAAAACTCGGCATTAACTCTTATACCACAAACTTAAAGTTAAAGTGTTTTACTATAAAAATTACTATAATTCAAATCTTGGAGGAAATATAAATTATATATGATGATGTTATAAGAAACTAAATTTATATCCACATTATATTAATATGCATATCACCGAATGGAGAGAATAATGCAGTGAAAAGAAGTCATATTCCAGAGCAATCATTAATTTCGTTCGGTTCTACTGTTGTTGAGGTACATAAAAACTGACCAGACCATATTTATAATGTTCTTCTTTTGTTGTGTGACATACAACTGACCAGATCACATCAATAATGTTCTTCTTTTGCTGTATAACATATAACTGACTAGGCCCAGGAAGCACTCCAGAGTGAGTATTTGTGAGACGGAAATAGAGAGATGCTGTAAAGGGTTTACCCTGAAAGATGGACTATGCGTCGGTAATGATTTCTGTGAATGTATTATATTACATTAGTTTAACTATATTATATATATATATACATATATGTAATTTTACATATTTGAAGACCAGTGTCTTCTTAGCCTTTAATTGCAAAGCGTGTACATTGCTGGTGGAACAAGTAGAAGTATAACTCAATTGTTTGGTCTCCTCGTAAGAATGTGAAAAATACAAGCGAATTTAACAACTGTGAAGCGTTTACAAGGAAAGCCTAGTTCTCATTTTTAAACATTTGATAAAACCATTGCGTTTTGATATCCGTTCTTGTGGTTCATAGCAAGACATCCGAACTCGCAAACGTAAGAAGTTGGAATCCACAATACTACAATAGTGGTTGCAAAGCTGTCTCAGCGGTGTATGTCCGAGTATTTTCTCATTTTCAACTAAAACCAAAACGTACCAAAGTTTAATTAACTGGACACGTCCTTGCTTCAAAGCTCTGTCTCTCGCAACGCTAATAGTAATTTGATGGATAAACAATAATAGTCGCACTTGGTCTCATTTATTTCGGGCGTTATTTTAGCTGTTTGGTACCTATTAAAACACTAAAGTTCCGCGAAACCCCGATTTTAAAACCGTTTTTGTATATTAGTGAACACTATTGAAACAATAATCGGTGCTAAAAAGCTGTAGCAAAAACAAGAGTTGTACCCCGGGGCTAACAAAGAGAATGTACTCAAAAAGGACGGATGTCATGTGCATATTGGTCTATCTATCAGACGAAGAAAAAAAAGGCATTTTAAATTTTTCTTCGGAATATAGCAATGATTTTGTTGTAATTGTTTGTCCCCTACCGGAATAACCTTAAGAAGGTTAACACCAAAAAGACTTAAAACAATCATGTGTGTTTGTGTATTCGTTTATCAGCGGACGGTCAGTTGGGTATAACAACGACAGGATCTGATGTCACTCAAGTCATCGTAACACAGGCGGAAACCACGACCGAGGTGAGCCATCAAAGGGCCAGCTAGGCCTATATATAGGGCACTAGTAATGGTAATGAATTTGGTTGGCATTAACAAAAATCAAAGACATTTTAAAAAAGAAGAATGGAAAAAATGAATAAAAATAAATAAAATATGTTTTCAAAGAGGGAAAGACAGAGAGAGAGAGAGAGAGAGAGAGAGAGAGAGAGAGAGAGAGAGAGAGATAGGGAGATTAAGAGAGACAGGAGATTGAGAGAAAGAGATATTGGGGAGACAGCGTAATGGAAAGAGAGAGAGAGAGAGAGCACGACGTACAGAGAGAATGACGGTGAGCGACTGAACGACAATGTAAATTAACTGCCCTTCCCCTCCCCATTTTCCATCTACCCTATTCCAAATGTCTTAAAACTTAATTCCGTTGCCTACAACCAGATGACAGAAGAGACGCCTTCAAGCTGGGGTAGCTGGTCTGCGTGGACACCATGTACGGCCACGTGTGGTGGGTGTGGTAAGAGAGGGAGAAACCGAACTTGCACCAACACCACACAATGTGGGTAAGAACTTTTTTTCACGTTTCTTAATCATTTACTGGAGAGAGAGAGAGAGAGAGAGAGTGAGAGAGAGAGAGAGAGAGAGAGACTTTTTATTAAAAGTCTGAAAAGGTCTAAAATCCGGATGTCGTTTCGTGAAGTTGGTGGTTAATGTGGTGCATGATTAGTATTTACAGTGAAACCTCTCATTACGAGTAATTCGCATGAGTACACAAAAAATGTGAAAAAGTTGCTCCCTTAACGACGGACATTTCGCAATACGAGTTTCGCAGAAAGGGGAAGTCGTCTATTTCCCGACATTCATTTGTGGGTCGGGACTTCCACGCTGATTTGTCTGTGTTTAGCACTCGGTCTGTTAGCGAATGATTTCGTGTGTGATCACTCGTCCTTACAAATTTTTGTATTCAGTTCAGACAGTATTCGTAATTTTTTTAATGTGAAAATGGTAATAATAACCTGAGCTAAAAAAATATCTTTAATGAAAAAAAAACACAAGAAGACAATCATAAGAGAGAAAAAATATCTGTCAAAGAAACGTAAAAGCATTGACAAACGAGAACAAGGTGAGTGTGGCTGATCAAGCGCACCATTACTACTGGTCAAAATAAAAAAAGCTGCCCTACTCTCAAAAACCAAAAACAACATTAAGGAGATGGATGCTTCAAACTTCAAAGGGATTGTCAAGAACAGCTACGAAACTGCTATGTATTTTTGATGATGTTGAGAGGTTCCTTTTAATATTGATAAACGAGAAGCGATTACAAGGTGAACTATTAATGAAAACATTATTTGTGAGCAGGGGAAACTTATTTTGTTTCCAATCTTAATTGTATTCCAAGTTTTTAAACCCCTTTTAACAGTGCTCAGTAATTTCATTTGAATAAATGTTAATTTTAAAAAAATGAAAAAATAGTTTTTTTCCAGCATGGAACGCATTATCGCATTTGCAACTAATTTATTTGGGAAAAATTGTTTTGTTTAACCCGTGTTTCACTTATTGAGTAAGATTCTTCAACGAATTATGCTCGTTATGAGAGGTTCCATTGTATTCATTTAGTTTGTTGATTTCAATGACACAAATTACAAATAAACCCCAATTACAAGTCACAGTGGAATTAATTTTGCTTCTTAATCTGATATTACACACGGTCATCTCCAGGGGACAAAATGCGGACACTGAAACCCAGGTCTGCAACACTCAGCCATGTCCAAACTTCCAGGCGTACGCGTGTCCCGTGGTCACTAAGGAAGAGTACAACTGTGGTTGGCTCATTAATTGTACTCGGTAGGTGATGACCAGAGGTCAATCAAGAACAGTGTAGCGTCAATTCATTCCAAGTTAACACCATAATAAGAGACATTACAATATCAGCTTAACTTGAAACTGGATAATCTAGTACAAACTGTAGCTATATAAATTGCTTGATAACGATAAGGGGATACTACATCAAATAGTTGCTATGAAAAAAAAGCCAAAGTTTCAATATTTGGAACAATGATTTATGTACCATTTGTTTAAAGCAAGGGTTTTGTATTAGATTAGATGTCCAGTGAGTCAGCTGCGTGCCAATTACAAACTTCAACTGATATTAGAATTACAAAAATATAATTTAATTGTAACTTTTTTCAATGTGCAGAACAAAAACGGACATGAAGCAATGTGTGACACGATGTTGTCCCAATTATGAAGATAAAAATGGCGTCTGTCAGCCTGTCACATCCAGCCGGAAACGGAAGAGGAGAAAGTGACGTCAGCACACTTCCGCCCCTAAAAGGCGTTTGACGTACTTCTACTAACGGTGTCTGTGCAGTAACAGGTGCTTGTCACCATTACAGATTTTCGTTTGGTCACAAGACGAATAATTCCATAAATCTTATAAAACTTCATTTCTAAAGACCAGTTTACAAAATCAAAAGGGATATTAATATTCTTACTTATAATAGAAGAATAATTAAATAACTTGTCTTTCTTCAACAATGCTTCATGGATGTTACATTAAGATGTCACCCATTGTTTAAATTGTAAAATTCGCTCACTTAAATGCAAAGAAACGTTTAAATAATATTTATTTTTGCATATGGTCACACTAATTGATATTTTTCTTTTAAAACAACTAGTTTGATAACTGAACTGTCGGAACTAAGAGTAAAATAAGGTAGTAAATTCTTTTTGTGTTTAGTACGTCATGCCATCTGTCCATAATTTCCATTTCGTTATGACTAATTTATACCCGTTTGTACATAACACTGGTTATTGAAGCTCAATGAGAATAAATGTTGTTGTTTTTTTTTTACTGAAGAGACTGAATGTGTGACAGTTCAACACATTTTTAATAAATGTCGTGATTTGAGATATGAAAAGTTACGCTATAGGTGTATTCATGTGTCAATATATCTATCCCGAAATGTCTTATTTAATTTGTTAAAATCATTTTCTAAAAATAATAATAATATTTCTGTGTCTGTGAAATGAATTTAAACAGAGAGGAACATAATACTGTTTAGGTTTATAATCTCTAACCTCCTTGCAGTGGCGTCACTTAAGGGTAGGGTGTGGGCGGGTCAACCCGGGTGACACCATTCCAAGGGGTGACATCAAAATGTAAAATTATTCCGTATGTTCGGTTATTTGGAACTGGAAGAATCAGATGGGTTCTGTGGGATAAGTTGTTAGGGGGTGACACCATGAGCTACCACTACCGACCCGGGTGACACCAACCCTAGTGACGCCACTGCCTCCTTGTAAAATTTGACCCTCATAAAGTTCCAGAAATAATTACAACCCTTGACCCCTTCTTACCTTCTGAACACATGACGGGCTGAAATTCAAAATTCCCAGATGATAGAAATAATAGAATCAAGAAGCTCTTTAGAGTGAATGTGTTCGTATGTATGTTCTATAGGTATCCTACGTCTCACTCTAATTCTAATAACGTGACATTGTTGCACACATGTCTTAGAGATTATTTTTTTCTGATGAAATAAAGTATGCAAAATATTACAAACAATTCGTTTCGAGATTTAACATGTTTGATAGAAATAATTTTACTGCCATTGAACATAGCGTTTGTAGCGCACAAACATAAATTTGGTTTGCGAAAGATGTCCCTTCCATCCAGTTGAAATAATTTGTTAAATTTAAGGGTGGCATTTTCCCCCCACTGTTGTTGTTTGAGAGGCAAACCATGTAAGGGTTAACTAGAATATACACTGTAACAAAGATGTGGTAACTCATATGGTGTCTGAACTTCGTATTTCAACAATGATGAGGTATTTGAATTTTTTAAATTATTTTTTTAATTTTTTGCTACTTTTATTTTATTGAAGATATTTATTGAGATTATATCATTATAAAAACTAACTCTTTTCAGCCATCACACTATTTTGAACTTTGTTATTCTTTTTTTTTTCTTTCATTTAAGTTCTTTGAGTATGTTATCAGTTATGAGAGGCACTGGCCATAATAAACCTGTAACTTTTATGATTGTGTGTTGTATCATATTTAATTATGTGAGTCTTTTGATATTTTCTTATTTTAAATTGAATTTAAAAAAATGAAAATTCAGTTTTAGCAACTTATGCAATAAACGTGTCATTCTTTTTCAAAATGCATATTGTTTTTATTCTCATTTACATTTAGTGTTAGTAACAAAGTTTGATAAATCTACGTGTATTGTAGTTTTAAAATAATTTAAAAGAGAGGAATCATCTAAGGGCAATAAATATTTAAAATGAGAGACATACTTATTGTTGTTGTATAATATAAGTATTATTATTATAACTATTTCATAACACCATTTTATAGTAGATCTATAGTTCTGTAACAGATCATCGTTGTATGTTCTGCCTTTCTGATAGGTTGCTCACAGAATTAGAGAATGCTATAAAGGAAATCTCGACATTCAGCATGAGAGACTGGATACGAGGATTAGTGAGAGCAGACAAATTAAAATTATCGTCTCTTTTGCTTCATATTCCCATATCAGTCGATTTCGAGATCAAATTAAAAATAGATTTGGGATATTAAATAGTTATGAATATGGACTAGAGATATCCCATTAGTTAAATCACCACAACTACAAAAAATATAAATGAGCGAAGTCTTATTCTTATAAAAGGGTTTGATAGATATCTAGCTTGAAAATCCAACAGAACACTCATATGAACATGGGGATAAAAATACCATACTTGTTCCATATGGAAAAAGAAACTACAAATCCCACTTCTTCTCGTCTGGTATTAGGAGGTTGAATGAATTAGCCGAGCAAGTCAGGAAAACCAACACATTTATAACATTTTTAACTCTCATAAAATACAAGACTAGACATAACACACGGATAAGCGTAAGACGCAATAGTCTTCTGTAGATAAAGCGCGTATGTAATACTGTAATAGACTAGATGTTAGATACCATTTTGTTGGATGTTTGCCAGTGCTTTGTGTAATTTTGTTACATTTACAATTTATAACAGAGATAAATGGGTCTTTTAGGGTTTCATGGATAATTTCATCTTTAGCCCTGATCTATCTGTTTAAAATAAATCAAGTTTAAGCCATCTATTTTCAAATTTATTTATGTATTGTCTCAAGAAAACTTCATTAATTACGGTATTACAGTCGCACCCACTTATCTCGCCCTCGGTTATCTCACCAACCCTATTATCTCGACGCTTTTCGGCAAACCCCTAGGCCGTCGACATAACCGGTTTCGACTGTATTTTGATGATGTTTTATAGAACAGCTGATCCAAATTAATCACAGTGATTGACAGGGAGATTAAAATCTCCCATTTCCTAAATCACAGTGATTGACAGGGAGATTAAAATCTCCCATTTCCAAATTGCAGCAGTTTTGTTTATTCAATTGTGTAAACAAATCTTTCATATAAAATTCTGGGTTGATATCAGGTGGTTTGTATAAGGTCAGTAAGTGATGCTTGAATTAATTTCACTAGATACTAATGTTAAAGAGTCGAATGTCAAATTTGCCGTTCACCAACATTTTAGTTAACAGTCATTTTGATTGGAAACGTTTAAAAACAGAGCGGTATGCGGTGCAATTGCTGACTTGTTTTGGAGCTCAGCCTCATTGATGAGACTCTGCGGCGTAGCGTTGGTATGTGCCGCATGGGGCAGAACTCCGGTCTGCCGCCCCCACCCCCTTCCCGGCGGAAAAAATATCTTGATGCTATAAAGAATTTTTTTTTTTTTTTTTAGCCCACTATACATTTGCTAAATTTGAAAAAAAGTAAAGATCTTTCGTTTCTTTATAAAAATTGAAGTTTTCTCATTATTTTCATGGGAAAATTTTTGAAGTAGGCTATCAATATTGTTTATTGGCAGCCAGTGGCGTAGCTAGAGCTTTTGCCGCCGGGGGCGGTCTACAATATGCCGCCCTTTAAGGCAGACCATTAATGACGTCACACACGGGTGGTTTTTTTTTTTTTTGGGGGGGGGGGGGGTCCACGCATTTGACGACATTCCAAACGCGCAAATTTAAATAAATGTTCCACTTAAATATAAGATTACCGACACTTTATTCAATGACGTTTTACGTGGTTTCACGCGTGTTACGATATTATAGTGGAGCCTTACACTAAAAACATATTAATATAATGGAAAAAAAATATTTTAAACATGCTCATTTTCAATCAGAAAGTACAGCTTGTATGGGGGGGGGGTAGGGCGAGGAGGTTTGTAATTAAGCCTCCTTGGGGTAGGGGGTGAAAAATCAGCCAAAATCACGTGACGTCATTAATGGAAGGCCCCTTAAGTCAATCATATGATGTTTCTAAAAATTAATAAATATAAATATATAATTTTAATGAAACAAAGTACATTGTAAAAGGTGGTGAACCCTTTTACCATTGCATGCCCTATTTATGTAAGCAGTAATAAAAGAGGCCACATAAGCTGATATACTTATAAATACACATTATAAAAATACAAGATAATTGTTTTGAAGCCCCCAAGAAAATTATAGGGGTAGCAGGTCTCCCCTCCACCCAAAATGAGTCAAAAAATATTCCAAATTTACACCCAAAACAATAACAATTAATATGCTTTTACTTTTTATTTATAAACATGTATTTTTTTTTTATAAAAAAAAAAGAAATTGTATTCATCAGTAGGTTAACATATTTTTAAAAATTATTTATACATTTTCTGCTTACCTAGCTTTCTTAATAGAAAAATCGTGTATTATTTATTTTTAAAAAAATATTTGTAATATCTTGTTATATGAACATTATTGCAAAATTATGTAGCCTTAAATCACATATTGTAGAGCGAATATTTTTTTTTCAACTTCAGGTTGAAGAAACTAGATACACTGATAGCAATTGTTGAAAGAAAAAAAATCTTATCACTTAATAATCACTTTACTTGGGTAAAGAAATGTTCAATATTTACTGTTGAATATATTTTAATAGTTCAAGTGGACACATCCCCCCGTTTAAAAAAAACAACAGAATGCCACTTCTTGTAGTTTTGGTAAAGCCAGGGTTGGTCTTAGGCTCCTGCAACCTATGCGGTCGCAGTTGCCCCGCGCTTTCATATGCCCAACCTATCTTAATTTACACGTATTATCCTTATAAATACCTCATCCCTACACAAACTGGGGCCCACACAATTCTTTTCGCTTACAAAGCTGCATGGAGCCCCGCAATTGCTAAGACCGTCCCTGTGTACTGTCATAAAAACCTGGATCCTATCTCTTTCAATCTCAATTCTTCATCAATGTAAATAAAGAAGTTTATTTGATGTTCACATTCTTCATTTAGTAGGCTAGATGGTATTATACACGAATATTTTCTTACAAGGACATGTAAGTCATCACCGCGTTCTTTTATTTTCGTTTATAATTATATCTATGGATTTAAAAAAACTCTCGCTTTACTTCTCGCTCTAAAAGCATAACAAAATCTTCTGAATTATCCCCACTCATATCTTTCTCCTTGTAACTCCGAATTCCATTGCTGTATCCAACTCTCTGTAACAGCGTTCTGTATTAGCACATATCCTTGTTCCATGAAATGGGTTTAAATAGTTTGTATTAATTTAAAAAAGATAGGTACTTATAAATTGAGATATTATAGAAAATATTTTTTTAAAAAGGAAAATACCAAGTTTTTCACTATAAATCCTTTATATACGAGACATAACTATAAGGATGTTCATTATAAAACCCAGGACAAAACAATCCGAAAATACAAAATTCTAGTTATGTCTCGTAAAACGTGTTTAATATAATGCTCGCCGATCGTGAATATATTTTTAAAAAGTACTGTCAATGTAACGCGCACCTTATTGCGTGACATGAAAGGTTGTTGAACATATTACGCACAACAACACTATCTAAAAAAATTAACATGATATAAAGAGATTTAAAAAAAAAATAATTTAAAAATTCAATAATTCAAATACTGTCCATTCGATTGATTTGAAATTTTGATACATCATTTTGATCCTTGGCATGAGTCTGCCTGCAAAATATTAGCTCACAAGCTTACGAGAAAGTGGGTTGAAAATCAATCGAAAGATTTTTCGGCAAGGTCGGTCGGTCGGTCGTACGGCTCAGACACCACAAGTTAATATAAAGGATTTTAAAAGATTGCATTGAATTGAGTAAAATTCCTGCATCTGATCTCGTTTTACTAGTTACTTCACATGTCATTTTTTTTTAAGACGCTTGAAATTTTAAAGTATGTCTTTTATGGAATTATTTATGTTTATTGACGGAGAATTGAATAAGTTCATTTTTAAATGAATACCCTATTTTAATGAAAAACAGAAGCTCTATGTGCTACTTTAATACAATAAAAACTAAGTAAATTTAATTTATAAAAAGTTACCTTACACACATTTTTTGAAGCTTGAAACACTAATATAATTTACTGCTTGTAAGTTAATCACAATATTTGAACCACCATGTTATGTAGGTACTTGTTAGCGCATCATTTTGCGAATGTCGAAATTCCACACTAAAACTGTCGTGGCGATATTAATAGTACCAGCGGTGATATGTTTTTTTTAAATGCAGTTTTCTTATAAAAGTGCAATCTGTGACGTATACCGCTTAATTTTCCAAACAAATCATTATCTTTTTTGAGCGATTTTAAATTTTTAAACGGTTTTGCTTTAGTTATAACAACCACTATGTAATAAAACAAATGTTGCACGAATCCGTTAATTAAAACTAAAAATTAAGATTAATTTTTTATTTCACCATGGTTTCCCCCCCCCCCTTTCAAAAGAAAAGGGGCGGTTTTAGAAAATGGCTTAAATTTTCAAATGCCCACAAATGCCGCCCTTTGAATGAGTGCCGCCCGGGGCGGACCGCCACTTCCGCCCCCCCCCCTAGCTACGCCACTGTTGGCAGCCATACCATGCTCAACAGCCAACACAGATATAAATTAGTGTAAAAATTGGTGTATTCATTATTCATCGTAATTAAGTTTTTATTGACTTAATTTAAAGGAAGTTTCTCTCAATGCTGGCATTACTTATGGTACAGTTAAAATTAATGGTATTATATTAGGAACTTCGAGCCTAAATATCTTAATAAACTCGAATAAATGACATTTGCTTGAATTTATTAATTCATTTTTTCCCGTTCAGTAAAATAATCCTAGCTTGACAATATCATGTGAGAAACTTGATCTATTATGAAAGCAAAACTTTTAAGTCCAAGAGATTAGCTTGCATGTATGTTTTACAAAGTCTGTAACTTCCGAAGCCTCACACTCAGATAAATTTTAACAATAACTCCGTTTTAAACGTTATATGAATAATACAATTTTCTTTACAACTGTTGTTTTATACATAAAATAACTATGTTTGGTCGACTAAATGTTCCATTAAAATGTTAAGGCGTTAAGGCCCTCTTTTAATATTTTAGCTTATCTTATCTTAGATATACAGACGCTCCTTCTATGCAGAAGATAATTTCGTACAAGGACCATGACATGTGATCTGTTGGCAAGTGAAGCAGCGGTCACAGGCCACAGCCGCCTATTGTTAGTCAGGTACCCATTCAGAGCTGGGTGACTCAGCGACTCCCTTGGCCCCGCGAACAAATCCTCGCCTGCGTGTGGATTTGAACTCGTGACCATCGGCACGCTAGTAGAGCGCGCTGCCACTAGCCCAGCGCGTACCAAAGTCAAAGCATCCTCTACGTATTCTATTACATTCTCTGTTAGTAGCCCCTGCAAAGCATGTTTATTATCTTATGTTTATAAATCGTTAAGGGCATCCTTGAATTAATAAAGTACATGATTCGAAATTTAAAAAGTAGAAAAGAAAAAGATATCACTGTGACCAGCAAAGTTCCTGGGTCTTTTCGCGAGTTAAGCTTTTCGCCTGTTTCTGTCAGTTTTTGTTTAGCGTTCAATATAACCCCTAATTGTTTTGTTGTATAATCACTATTTTGTATACTGAATTCTGTTTAATGCATTGGCTCATGTATATGCGATTAGATTTTTTCAAAGTCGTATGGACGAAAAAAAAAGGTAACAATATTCTAGTGTACCAAAAATAGGTGGAGGGTCCTTTTCAGTTGGATCATCGTGTAAACAAAAAAGGATTAATGAACTGAATGAGCAAAGTACTCATTTTGTATTGTCTTTAAGTCTTTTAAAACTTATGTATACTTTCTAGCCATGAAGAGGTATTAAAATACGATGGGCCTCTGCAGTCCATTAATTTAAGATTATCAGGTTTAAACTTTAAAAAAAAATCATTTCAGATTTGTTTTAAGTAAATTAAAGTTTTTAATTCAATGTAATCTTTGAGATATTTTAAGATTTTCAATCTATACATATCAACTCAACGGGACTTGTTTGATCCTCGTGTGAATTATCTGGTAGATCATATTTGACTAAATACTGATAAAACTGCATGAGCTCATTTTCATTTGAGGTGACACGTTTTTTAAAACCCCATTTTTATGATGTTCTCGTAGCACTGGATCGTAATTTGCTACCAGAATATTGGCATAATCTTAGATATACAGACGCTCCTTCTATGGAGAAGATAATTGCGTCCACAGACCATGAGAGATGATCTATTGGCAGGTGATGCAGCAGTCACGGGCCACGGCTATGGGGGTTCCACACATTCCCCCAGCCGCCTAACTATTGTCTAGTTGGGTACCCATTCGGAGCTGGGTGACTCCTCAGGACCAGGGAACAAATCCTCGCCTTCACGTGGTTTCGAACTCGTGACCATCGGTACGACAGTCGAGCGCGCTACATGTTGTCTATAATTGCATTAGTATTTTACTCTTTGTGACCGCGAAAAGAATAATTCTATTTAGCAGAATTTAATTTAAATACTATCAAACATAACAAGAAAGTCTTGCAGCTTTTTGATTTCGTTATCAACAATCAATGTATTGTTTCTTGATTGGTAATGGGGCCGTCCATAAATGACGTCACGCACCTAGGGGGGGAGGGGGGTCACACTTTTGTGACGATGTGTGACGTGGGGGAGGGAGG
>MUZC01004445.1:369482-382188 GCA_002072015.1 Radix auricularia
TTTTTTTTGAAGGCCGGTTAAAAAAGTTAAACGGTTTGAAAAAAACGGACCGATTCAAAAGGATACCTAAATATTAAAATTATAAAAGTTTATATTAACAATACTATTAACCCAAAAGTAGCGGATTCTAGCAAATTTTCTATGCCCACAATGATTGAGCATTACCCCCAAGAGTTCCCTTTTTACCCAAAATGAGATAATTTATTGGTGACATTACATTTACAACTGTTGTGTGACGTACGTGAAATCCTGAAGAAAAAAAAATTGAAAAAAAAACAAACAAACAAGCTTGTGAGCTTCAGAGTTAAAAGTTATGATAATGTTGGATATTTTAATAATGTCGTAGTATTTCAGTCCTCAACTTGCAAGAATTACTGTATTTTGCGACGCACAAGATGACAACCTACTTCCTTGCACAAATGTGGGGTTCATACAGAATGGGCCATTTTCCTCTTCCAGCGCATACCTAATAATTTTTAGAAAACACGAGATGTGATATCAATCTGATAATTTTAGATCAAATGCCTTTGATGTGCATATACTTAGCAGGGAAACTGTAGGAAGATCGAAATCAATTAAGGGCATTGTCTTGTATCTATATATTCTATGTCTATAAACAGTGCAATGATCCTTGTAATATCAATAGTCACATTCGCGAGCTTAATCGCGAACGTTAATTACATCAATGGTTTTTGACATTACCGCTGCATTGTTCGTTAGCTGTCTTGCTATGACATGGCAACTAAACACATTTTAAAAAAATGTAATATATAAAACAAACCGAATTCATACTTAATCTTATAGGGCTTTAAGCTGTGTAGGGGCTCATTTTGCTATCAAATCAGTACAGAGAAAATCATGTCAAAACGGGAAAAGAATGCAATGGTACCCGGTGAAATGGAAAAATTCTTGCCGGTCGTCTGATACGACAAAGTTTGAGAATCACTGGCTTACAAGTTATTTAATTTATTTAATATCTTTTATATAGCTTCACTCATGTTACGATAATACAATGTAGACCTACAATAAATAAATACTTAAATGACAAAAAAGTGATTTGAAACATTCTTATTTTCAAAGAGAAAATATTTAATTTTTTTAGGGGGGTGGGTCAAAGTTTTGTGACGTACTTTTGGAGGGGGGGTCGACGATTTTGTGACGACGCGTGACGTAGGAGAGGGAGGGGGTAAAAAATCGGCCAAAATCGCGTGACGTCATTTATGGACGGCCCCAATGGCAGTTCTTTTTTTTTTTAATTCGGTCTCTGATTCCGTCCCCCTAGAGGTATTATGACATCATCGTCAAGTTGTTATAATATTTCAGTCACTTTATTTTGTTTTAAGGTCAGTAAAATTATGTTCAGAATAATTTAGATTAATTGTGGATGACATATTTTAACATAATTCCTTCATTTCTTTTCTTAATTTTTACCGTGGCTGTCCTTTTATTTTTTTAAAAATTAATCTCTATGGTAACGTTTTTCTTTTTTAGAAGCTAATTAACAATCAGGAATTTGCTAACTTCAACAAAATGCCACCATAGGCATTCCAATGGCTCATATTTGACATTGATCGGGTACAATAATTTTCGCTTATCAACAGGAGCGGCTGTCAGAATTGAAGAATCAATTAAGTTACCAGCAGATCACTGTCACTTTATACTACTTATTCCTCTTTTGTTTTATAACGTTAATTAGCATTTGTATCAGAGGAATTTTTTTCAAACATGGAGATGGAAATTTTGCAATAGAAGCGTTATCATATTTTAGAATAGTTCGTTTATTTCTAATATTAATTTATTTGTTTTTTTTAAAATGGTCATTCTTATCAGCTAACTAACGAGGAGGAATTTGCCATCCCTAGTAAAGTGCCGCCCGGGGCTTTTGCCCCCTTGGCTAAGCCACTGATGAGACTATGTCTTTCTCAATAAAGTCTAATTATATTCTATTTAAATAAAACTTGTGTCTTTTAAACATGTGTATCTGTTTTACCAAAACTATTTTTTTATCGTTTTGTCTTACAATAACTTTCGTATATTTTCTTCAAGATTGCAAATGACAAAATTCACTCAGGCTAAGCAAACAAATTATCTCCCTCAATATGCCTTTATAATAAAAGTATTTGAGATGATGCATTTGTAACTATTTCATCCACAGCTGTGTCTTAGTCTTGAAATTTTCAATTGACTTACTGATTACTATCTCTTTTTTTATTTGAGCCATACTCTCCCTGATCCAGGAGAGACTATTTTGTGACATTATTAGGTTGTGTCAAAATAGGCCATTGTCACCTTTTCATTATGTGGGAAGAGTTTTGAAGTATTTTGTTCCACCTTTGGTTGTTTGTACACCTTGGACCTTGTGTGATGATAATGTGTCCTGACCTGATTATCTCTCTTTTATGCCACTATCTTCTACTTTCTAACCACCATTTCTTCATTCTCTCCTCTGTTAGCTACTTTGCTAATCTGGAAACTTTTTTAAAATTGAAAGCTTGGAAAAATATGAATGTCTTTTCTGCCTGTTGCAGCAGTAGTTTCACTTAATTTTTAAGCATACTGAATGTTTATGGGAAATTAAATTTTATTTTATTTAACAAGAATTCCTTGTTATTATATTGCACAAATAATAACTGCATTTTCTAGTCTATTTCATGTACAGCTCTCAACTTCCTTACAAAACTTGCTAGCATTCACAAATACAAAACCTTATACATTTGACAAATAATGATTTTAAAATTAATGCAAGTCACTAGCAAGATTATGTAACAATGTACAAATCAAAAATCATTAATTTAATGAATGGCTTAGATGCTTCCTATTAAAAAGAATTTACTAAAAAAAAAAAAAACAGTGAATTGTTGAGATAACGCTTTGGAAATTCCTGGCTAGTGTATCTCTTCTGTAAACTTCAAGAAGCACGCCTTCTGCTACAGAGCTAGAAGCGTAATTGTGTTTTCCGCGCCCTTGGTTAATTCATTTTTGGCGCCCTAGAGAAATAAGGTAAAAAACTAAATTCTACAGAATAAATTGATTATTGAAGGATTAGCCCTGGGCAACTGCCCTGATGCAAAGTTGTTTTTACGCCTCTGTTCAGAGCACAGAAGCAGCATGTTCGATACCCAAATCTCTAGGAAAGCTCCTGCCAGCTACTTGACCTTCAAATGACCAAGCAGGTGGAGGGCAGTATTAACAGCCTGGTCTGTCTGTGTCGCATGAGGATTCTTTTAAAGATTATCACACTTAACCAATAAATTAACTCTTTATTGAAAGTATAATTAGTGTTATTCTCAATTTGCCAAAGAAAAACTTATGTGAACAATATTATAAGAATAATAGTCATCATTAAGGTTACTTTTTCATTAAAAAATGAATTTTACGTAGACTCTTATTAGTCCCCAAATAACCAATAGCTTTGCGTACAATATCATTATAAAAGAAACAAAATTTTTGAAAATCACAAAATCTAATGTCTAAAAAAATAATTGCCAGTCAAAATATCAAGATATTTTTCTTTGAATATCATGGTAAGATTTGTACTTGTACAATGTAATAAAAAAAAAAATTAAATAAATAAAATAACTTTATAATTCATATATCATATATACTAAAAGAAGCAACAATGCAATTCTATCATGTTAGCAAGACAAACTTATTTCATGCTAACTTATCCTGAAGCTCAGTAGAACTGAGCAGAATTGTTTCTTTGAAGAATGTTGCATACAAAACGTTTCAAGAGTTAAAGTTTCAAAGTTCTTGTGCAATTGCCTCAACCTAAACTACTTGAATTCCCTGCATTATATAGCCTAAAATATGTATAAGAAATAGGGGTTCCAGCTCCGGAAATTCCGGAATTTGGCCATTTTAACAAATACGGCTCTGGCTGGATTTCACTTCATGAATCAGGTCAAATCTGCCTCTGGCCAGATTTAAAAATTTGAATCCAGTAAAGCCCTAAGAAATAATAAAACTCGTATAAAATAATTCATTTCTTTTTAAAGTTTTTATTACAAAATATACACTTTCATTCCTACATCAAAATCAAATGTTTTATGTGACTTTCTTTTCATTCCGCCTGCTCTGTATTTTCTCCAACAAAACTTCCATCTGATATTTCATCACTGGCTGTCCTTTACTAGTTCGTTTGCACAGTTTTAAATGTCGCTGTTTTTTCTTATCTTTGTATGATTTTAAAGCTGCAGATTTTTCTTTTGCATGCCTTGCAGCTTCCTGTAAAATATATTGCATGTATAGAAATTACAGTGAAACTGATATTTATTTAAATTATGGACTGACGGATTAGAAAATCTTATCCAAATATAAAGGTTAAAATAGTATTTATAATAAACACTTAGATAATTGACTCCAGTCAATGCTGAATTTAATGTTTATACAAGACCAGCCAAAGCAGTGTTAAAAATGATAGTTTTTGAAAAGGAATATTACCCTGAACCCTCCAATTTCTATTACTAAATAGTCATATGATTAAGTGTTAAGTTTTAATAGAAAGTTACAAAATAAAATCAAGATGGGAAGTCATAAAATTTACTTATTTATGCAGCCTTATTTAGACCTCAAGGCTTATATTGCTGAAATCTACAAATGCTTCCTTTAAACTTAAAGACACCAAATATTAGAATAAGAGTTAAATTGGAATTTTGGGACTTATTGTCCGTTAAAAGCATTCATAGAACCTGTATATAAAATAAAATGAATATGTTCCAGCTATTAAATGAGTAAAAGAAATGGGTGTGATGTAATTGCCCAATAGTTATTTTATGTATAAATATTTCAGACTAACTAAATGGCAGATCAAAGAACTGTAATAGTCATATTCATATATGGAACTCTAGCACATTCGATTTTTTAGAGTGAATATACAAATTCTTTAAAAATAAGTAAGATTGCTAGGTTAAAAAGGAATCTTTTTAAAAAGTAAGACACACCTGTTTCTTTTTCTCCTTTTCTTCCTGCTTTTTTCTTGCTATCTTCTCTGCCACACTGAATGCATGTCTTTTTTTCCCTTGCTCTGGAGTTCTGATTTAGAAATGATGAGCAAGTTTTAACTATGACATGAATTTTCCCATTCTTCTGGAAAATGGAATGTCTTTAAAGTGAGTGAGTGAGTAAAATGTTTTCTTTCTGTTGTGTTTATTAAGTGTGTCAGTAATAAATTCTGTAGTAATTAAAAAAGTGGGAGATATGTGTTTTTAAGTGTAATTTTTTAAAGTTATATTATTTTCCATCAAGATCTCTAACCATCATCTCTTTAAGTTAACTTTAAAATTAAGTATCTAAAATCAATCATTCCCCCTACTTTACATTTTTTAATCAGAAAAAAGGTAAACATGAAAAAAAACACATAAAATTTCAAACACGTGTGTCAGGTAGAGAAAGGAAGCAATAAATATGTATGTTAAAGACAATCAATATGTCTTTTTTAAAAAAGAAATGGCTTTCTTTTCGTTTCAAAACTGCCTTTAAAATTTCTTGCATAAAATCTCTGTTAGACTTCAGTGTTTGTAAAGATATTCTTAATGTAACATTTGAAGGTATTTTAGGTATTGGTGTCTGCTAGTATAGGAGCAATTTTCGCTGAAACTGTTGAGGTATTTGCACTTTAAGTTGTATTTGTAATAGTGGCATTTTCTAGCCATGATGGAGTATAGATAGTAATAGTAATAACTGCTGATGATGTTGAAGTAAAGGTCATTTTTAGAACTGGTGAAGCATAGACCTCAAAGTCTCTATTGTTTTCAGTGACCCATTTGAAAGAGTAGTAGGTGCAACAGAAGCTATCAGGAGGACTGGTCCTGTTTAATCAGGACCGGTTAACTGTAACTTAAATTTGTTGGTATAGACTTATTACCCAGAATTAATTTTTTTTTGTTTGTGTTAAGGCAGAATACCAGAGCCAATACGGGACCGTGACATCAAAGCCTTTTCTTAATATTCTGGTATTTAAATAATATAAAAGTACACGTCATAACTGTTAGTTGAGTTCAGCTAGTGAACAATTTTTTTAAAAAAAATTTGCTTAGATGGCGTAGCATAGTACGAGAACTAAGCGGGTGGTGACATCACATGTTCTTTGAAGTCACCATCAGACCACGCGAGGTGAACATTTCATACACACTCTCTTTGTAGGTTCTAAAAAAAATAAAGAAAATATGGACCGGACCGTAAAACTGTTTTTTTTAATGGTTAACCAGTCCTAAAAAAACGAATTGACTTGACATTTGATAAAGTGCTGTTTTAATACTTTCATACATAAAATTTAAAAATTAAATATTACGGTAATCATAACAGCTTACTTCTTTGTGAAGACAATTTTTTAAAAAATTTACCAAATTTTTTTTAATTGGCAATTTTTACGGTAGCGTGGTAGGGATGAACGCTAGCTTTGGTACGTAACAGGCACTTGGATCTCAAATCATTCCATGTGATGCATTCTCTTGTTGATTCACAAAACATAGTAAAAATATGGACAGAAGGTTAACTGGTCTCTTTTTGAACAGTTAACTGGTCCTTAAAAACGAGCCGTCTTAAAAATATTAAATCTTATGCTAAGTTATTTCTTCTTATGAATCTACAACCTCATTACATTGATAGATAGATGCCAATAAACATTGTAAGATATGTGTTTCACCTTTTTGTGGGAAGTAATAATGGTAAAGGCTTGTGTTGAGGGACATCCACCCCAGCATGTTGATGTTTCTCCTTTTTAAGCAATTTCATATATTCATATGCTGCTTTCCTTTTTCTTTTATCTGCAAAACCTTGTCCTGAAATTTATTTTAGTCTTTAAACTTTATTTTATTTAAAAATATATTTAACACACATTTATAAAAGAGATTTATTTATATATTATATATAATAATAATAATCAAATTTTGAAAAATCCAGTTTATATCTTTTACAATACGTTTAGGAAAACATGTACATTTAACAATAAGTGACTGAATTTTATTTCAAACAATTTGGGAAATTCTCAAAAGATAACTTGTCAATCATCAATTTTTTTTTTCTTTAATTAAACACTTGTGAGTTGGTCAGTACTCAGTACCAATGCAAAATAATAAACTTGTGGGCAAATTATCAATTTTTCTGCGCAAATTTTTGCATCCAATGAACACATATATATTATCCATATCAAAATAAGCTGAGTGGAAACTCTAAAATGCTACAAAGTGTGAGACAAATAACTGCAAGTCTGTGCAGCTTGGAGAGAAAAATTGGTTATTTCAAATGTTTATAGTTATACATTAGTTGATACATAAGATCCCTTTTGTAATTGGTCAGCTCAGATTTAAGTCTAGAAAGTTAATTTTGCTCCACACTGATTTTAAATTAAAAAAAAACAAAATCTGCAAATAAACAGATTCAAAAACAGTTACAACAACCTTTTAGATCAAAACTAATAGTTTTTTTCACAAGAATTCTGTCCTCAAGGTCACAGATTTACGTATTTTTTAAATGACTTTATCAGTAGAGTATTGACAGCCATTTATTCAATCATTGCCATTTTGATTTGCCTTAATCATTATATATGTTAGTTTAGTTAGCTACTTCTATATTTAGGTACTGGGCCTGGGTAAATATTTTTTTTTACTGATTACAAATTATCACAGACTGAATGTGATAGATTCATGTAGGCATCTATTTTAAAGAGTAAATTAAAATTTTTGTCAGAGTAATTTTGACTCAAAATTTTTAATTTACTCAAACTTTCTTTAAACTTAATTTAATTTATAAAGTTAATAAAATAATAATAAATAAAGGGAGCATTTTACATAATTTCTTGTAAAATATTACCAAAATTATGGTTTAAGGTTATTTCTAAAGAAAGTTATGATTTTTTTAGTGAATTATTTTGGTATAACTCTGCTAATTGAAACAAATAAGAAAATATAAAAAAGACAAAAGTGAAAACTGGGCAGTAAGTGTGAGACAGCTGTTTAAAATAGCAGTTAAGTTATTTCAGAAATGACAGAAGATAACCATAACAAACCATATATTACGAAACAAAATGAGGGGTAGGACTGCAATCAGGCTTATAAAAAATTAAATGGAAAAGACGTAAACAAGGTAAGGGTTAGCCTGACCGGACGTAACAAAACATCGAACGTTTCGGCAAAGAGCCTTTTTCAACGAACAGTCAATACACAAATAAAACGAAAATAAAAATAAGAAACTTAGCTGCGGTGAAATCCAAAGATTCCAAACGTTTGATGTTTTGTTACGTCCGGTCAGGCTAACCCTTACCTTGTTTACGTCTTTTCCATTTAATTTCATATATTACGACATGTCATAACAGCAGAAGACTCGACAGTGTGTTGCTAGCGCTACGACAACGCAACTTCTGCTACGACTAGTCTTAGTCACTCTTTGCAGTAGACACTTGGA
This sequence comes from Radix auricularia, assembly GCA_002072015.1. Lineage (NCBI taxonomy): Eukaryota > Metazoa > Mollusca > Gastropoda > Lymnaeidae > Radix > Radix auricularia. Next base: position 377,886 of record MUZC01004445.1, read on the forward strand.
AAGAATTAAGTTGCTATAATATCTTAACAAACTCTTCTTTATATTTTATACGCATATATATTATAATACGACATTAATCGATCCGGGCTTATTTTTGTTTGTATTAATTCTAAAATCTAAATTTATTTAAATAAATTATTGAAATAGATTTAATGTTGGTCTACCGATTATAAATATGTCGGACGATTTAGCTATACTATACTTTACTTGTGTAAGTCATGGCAATTTAAAATTTAGCATACCGTAAAGTAAAGCCGTAAATTAAAATCCTCAAGAAATGATTCGCGCACAATGGCAAGAATGTAAAATAATTTGTTTCATGTGGAATAATAAAATGTACCGTGAGCAGACTTGTCACAGGAACTCATTCCATTCATCCTTCAACCTCATTTTCACTCTAAATTACTATTACTAATTACTATTGGCGTATTGAGTATTGCTTTGTTCTCGTTGTTTCATTCATAAAGGTTGGCCGTTTGCAAAATTTATTTAACTATTGGTTAAAATTAACAATTATTATTGTAAGTCAAAGCCCAAGTTTGTTGTGAGTCATAATTATTCATATGCCTTATCCTTAATGTTTATCATCTATGTAGGTCATGATCTAAAACTTGTAAACTTATCAGTATCAGTAGACCCCTAAGCTTTAATCAACGTATCTGATATCTGCTCTTCAGAATAATAACAAAAATTATCAGCACACTCATTGTGATTTTTTAAAAAAAAAAAATGAAAACATGACGGCAGCGGGATTTGATCCCACTATCAATAGTGTCATATCATTTTCAAACTAACCCGACTATCACTTCGTCTTCGTCTAGCAAAGCTGTTGTGTAACTTCCTTTTTTTAATTTATAAGTATAAGTGTTTTGCATTTAATGGATCAATCTAGATTTTTTTTAACCTTTAAAATTCATTAATAGGCATACCTAGACTGGTTATCATGATGTTTTACAGTTTTATTATGAGAACTATAGTATGGTTTAGTTTAGTATTAAAGTAAAGTATTAGTATTAGCATTAGTATTAGTCTTATTAGTATAATTGAAATGCAGTGCAGCAAATTGTTTACTACATGATACTACATGTCGTAACTCAGTTTACTCAGGTAACTGTAACAGCAGACAATCCGGGGGGATGTTGCTGGCGTCGCGACATGACGTAGCACCAGCAACATCCCGCCGGGTCATCTGCCGTTACTTAGACTTTGTCGTAGCAGCAGACACTTCTTTTTATTTATCCGACCAGTAACCAAGTCAAGTCAAGTACCTTGACCTACATTACTTATTACTAGCCTACATAATTACTTATTTTATATAGTGACTTTGACTTAGATTTACTCTTAACTCTTAGACTTAGTAAAAGTAAAATAGTTATTTTACAAATTGTATTTATTATTTATATAACGGAGTGTCTACTGCTACGACAAAGTAACGGCAGACAACCCGCGCAGATGTGGCTGGTGCTACGACATGTCGTAACGCCAGCAACATCCGCCCGGGTTGTCTGCCGTTACGACAAGTCGTAAACAATTTTCTGTATTTCAATTATGCTATTACTAAATATTTAAATACTAAACTATAATTCTCATAATGAAATATCATGATCACTAGATAAGCTTATTAATGAATTTTAAAGGATTAAAAAAAAATCTAGATTGAGCCATTAAATGAAAACAGTTATAAATTTAAAAAATTACACTTTCTCAGCAGCTTCGCTAGATCAAATGATAGTACGGTTGCTTCGGAAATGATATAATACTATCGATAGCGGGATCGAATCCCGCTGCCGTCATGTTGTTTTTTTTTAATTTCATTTATTATTACTATTATTTATTAAAAATCATAATGAGTATGCTGATAATTTTTTTTATTATTCTGAAAAGCAGATACGTTGAATAAATCTGTTAAAATAAAAATATTTAGATTTTAGACATGTCGTAACGCTAGCAACATCCGACCGGGTCGTCTGCTGCTACGACAGTCGTAAAAATGTGATATGTGCTTACTTACAGTTACGACTAAAGCTGTATTTAATTATGCTAATACTACTATTTTTTTTTCTTCTTTTGATTCGTGAGTTGACACTCAGTCGGCATCATCAACGAAAAAGGTGAGGCGTGAGTTTAAAAAATGACTATAAACCATCACTGTTACTTAATTGTTTGGAAGATATTTTTGAAACATTCTCTGAATTGAAGGCATCGCGAAAAAGTGCTGAACGCAAGCGGGGGANCACGAAGTAATAGTACTAATAGTAATAGGGGGGAAAAAAGGCGAGTAAACGAGGAGTCCTGTGCGGTTGTTATTACCTGCCCCCCCCCTCCTCAATAGTAATAGTATTAGTAATAGAGTGAAAATGAGGTAGAAGGATGAATGGAATGGTTTCCTGTGACAAGTCTGCACACGGCACATTTTATTATTCCACACGAAACGAATTATTTTAGGCCTGCATTATTGCGATTGTGCGCGAATCGTTGCTTGAGGATTTTCATTTACTGCTTTAGGCTTTACGGTATACTAAATTGTAATGGATTGCATCACTTACACAAGTATACTATAGTATAGCAAAATCAGCTGATATATTTATATTCGGTAGACCAATATTATATTAAAATTAAATCTATTTAAATAATTTATTTAAATAAATTTAGATTTTAGAATTAATGCACACACAAATAATGTTGTATTATAATATATATGCGTATACAATATAAAGAAGAGTTTGTTAAGATTTAATTATTTCCAGGTGAAGGTGTCTACTGCAAAGAGTGACTAAAACTAGTCGTAGCAGAAGTTGCGTATGTCGTAGCACTAGTTTCCTGATTAGAGCTACGACATGTCGTAACGCTAGCAACATCCGACCGATTTGTCTGCTGTCACTGTTACGACAATCTTGTCATAACGCTAGCAACATCCCGCCGGATCGTCTGCTGTTATGACATGTCGTAGCACTAGTTTCCTGACTAGCGCTACGACATGTCGTAACGCTAGCAACATCCGACCAGGTCGTCTGCTGCTACGTCAAAATTGTCGTAGCGCTAGCCACATCCTTTATATTTTATATAAATATAGTATTATAAGTAGCCTATAAGTATAAGTATAACTTAAAGTTAAAGGTTGAACAAAATCTACCTTCTTTTTTATTTCCAATGAATGGCTTGAAAACATCTTTCTTATTCATTTCTCTCTCTAAACTCTCTTTTTTTTTTTTTTTTAAAGATTAAGTACTAAGAGTAATTTGTGTATTCTACAAAAAGCATGACAAAATAATAGCTAGTTATAAAAGTTCGTCTCCACTAAATTTTTCAATGTGAAATTTTAGAGCAGTACAAGTAAAATGTAAAATGTAAATGAAGTTTGCAAATTTTACGTGCCACGCTTAAAAATTAATCTCTAACCATAAAACTACCATTTGCTAAAAATATTTAAATACTCTGATTAGCATTAATGTTATCAATAAAATTTATCAACTGTACATTTTATATTTACTAATAACATATAATAATATATGTTTTAAATTTTGTTCTGAAATAAATACGTAGGCTTTAGCTGAATATGTTTTTTACAAGTTTAAGATCCATTTCCGTTTCTAACATTAAATAATAATTATTATTATTATCATTAAAAAAAATCAGATCCAAAATAATTAGTTGTTTTGAGCTTTGACAGCAACCTTAGTTTGAAAAAAGAAACAGTATCCAGTGCCAGAGTATGAGTTTAAGATTACTTAAAATTTTCAAATCTTATATTTCTACATTATCATAAAATAACGTGAAATGGGTTAACAGTGATAACAGTTAATTGAGTTAATCAGTTAAGTTAACACTAAGTAAACTAAGTTTAAGTTAGTGTCGAGTCACTAACATTATTATTATCATTAATGAAATTGAACTATGACTATGACTTACTATTAGTAACTATAAACTATGAAGAATGTTGTCTGATGTTGTCAAGTTTTTTAACTGAAACTTCAAACTGTGTTGACGTTGCTACTTAACTTGTGACTTGTGGTGTACAGTTGAGTACAGCCCGTACAGTGTACTTATTAATATTACTATTTTCTATTTTATTACTTATTTATAATATACTTGCTTAGACTTACTAAAGACTAAGGTTAAAGTAAAATCAGATTGACGTTCCCACGTTACAAGACAAGGCCGCAATCTTTTTGGCTAAGCTGCGTTACAAAGTGGGATGTGGCTAGCGCTACGACAATTTTGTCATAGCGGCAGACGACCCGGTCGGATGTTGCTAGCGTTACGACATGTCGTAGCGCTAGTCAGGAAACTAGTGCTACGACAT
>MUZC01004445.1:382872-400294 GCA_002072015.1 Radix auricularia
TTGGTGATGCCGACTGAGTGTCAACTCACGAATCAAAAGAAAAAAAATAATATTAGCATAATTAAATACAGTTTTAGTCATAACTGTAAGTAAGCACATAACACATTTTTACGACTGTCGCAGCAGCAGACGACCTGACCGGTTGTCGTAACGCTAGCCAAGCATATGTGGATTGGCTAGTGTTACGACTAGTCTAAAATCTAAATATTTTTTATTTTAACAGATTTAGTCAACGTATCTGCTTTTCAGAATAATAACAAAAATTATTAGCATACTCATTATGATGTTTTAAAAAAAAAAAAATAAATGAAATTTAAAAAAAAAAAAAAAAAACATGACGGCGGCGGGATTCGATCCCGCTATCACTAGTGTCATATCATTGCAGAGCAACCAGACTATCACTTGATCTAGCGAAGCTGATGAGAAAGAGTAATTTTTTAAAATTATAACTGTTTTTCATTTAATGGCTCAATCTAGATTTTCTTTTAAACCTTTAAAATTCATTAATAAGCGTATCTAGTGATCATGATATATCATTATGAGAATTATGGTTTAGTATTTAAGTATTAGTAATAGCATATTTGAAAATACAGAAAATTGTTTACGACATGTCGTAACTTGTCGTAACGGCAGACAGCCCGGTCGGATGTTGCTGGCGTTACGACATGTCGTAGCACCAGCCACATCCGCGCGGGTTGTCTGCCGTTACTTTGTCGTAGCAGTAGACACTCCGTACAAAGTGTAACAAAGAAATTGGAAAATTCAACAATTAAAATTCAAAAACTAATAACTAACCCTAACTCACAATTATAACTAAACTTAAACCCTAACCCCAACCCTAAATTAACAAATACAAATTCTAAATTCTACAAAATAACAAAGGGCTGAATCCGATTATAATTATATGTTCCCAAAGCCAAATGGGTTATATAGCAATTAACTCTGCGTTCTCTTCTTTTGTTTTTTAGGATAAATTTAGAATTTTTAATTGTTAATTTAGAGTTTGGGTTAGGTTTAGTTATAATTGTGAATTTAGGGTTAGGGTTAGGTTTAGTTTTAGAATTTTAATAGTTGAATTTTCCAACTTCTTTGGAATGCGGCATATCAACAAAGATGGTGGCCATGTTGAGTGGGAATGTTAAATCGGATTTTACCTAACAAAGGAAGATAACACAGAGTTAATTGCTATTTATGTTCAAATGAAGTATGTCAACCGTGACTTCACAGTCATTACCATGGCTATCTTTGGTGTTATGGCAAACTTATGGCACGTTCTTTAAAAAGCTAAAATCAAAATTCTATAGCTATACCTAACCCAAACCCTAAAACCTTCAATTTTCCAAAATTTCTAAAGCTATACCTAACCCAAACCCTAAAACCTTCCATTTTTTGAAAATCCTTTTAGAATTTATGGAACTCTCTTTTCCAGCAACCGATAGCGTCGTGATGTCACGGTTGACATACTTCACTTCAGCCGCTATTTATAAGCCCTTTGGGAACGTATAATCGGACATGACCCTTACTAAGTTTAAGTAATGGTAATGTCATGTTACATTTCATTACATCAAAAGTAATTTAAATTAGAGGTAAAAAAAAAAGACTATGGAGACAGAGTGGTTATCCACAGAATTCTGCAAAGAATGTTGACGTTGAATATTATCCCAGGAATTCTTTGGCTATTCTGACCAGGTCCTTATACTTTAAAAATCATCAATTCCACCACGTCTCTTTATTCGCATGGTAGTTTGAATGACTGATGATGTGGTACAGGGTTTGATTTTCGGTTGACGAATTTTTAAAAAAAAAAAAAAATTTTTATTAAAAAAATTTACGTTTTGAAGTGTTCAATTTCTAGATGGGGAATGTTTAAAATTTGTTTTACTTTTTAAATTGATAAAAAGATAAATTTTTTAACCCTTTTGTTATTGGATGATATTTAAATGACTTATGATCATCCCACTGTGACGCTACCTTGGTAGCGACGAAATTGACATTTATACTGCCTATATTTCTAACACTACTAATGATAATAGTACTAATACCCTATCCTATATTATATATATATTGGCCTAGACAGCCTAGGTGAAGTTAATTTGGTGGGCCTAAATAAAATGTAATAGAAAAATAATAAATAAATATGGAAAAATTCTTGTGCGAGACTCCCACTTATGATGAAACTAATAGGAGTCCCCAGGTGACTGCCTAGTTTGCCTTTGCCTAAAGCTGACCCTGATTACTAAACCTACTACTAATAATAGTACTAATAGCCTGTACCAATGGATTGTACCAGTCACTGAGCTAGATATGTATTTTATATAGCTCAGTAAACTTAACAGATTCTAAAATTTATACTTATAATCAGTATGAAAAACAATAAGACTTGCACTGTTTTCTTATTCAGGTCAGATATAATCAACGTGAATTAACTTTTAAAGCCCCAAAGCGCTATAATGCGCTCCTGACCGCTATTACCAAAGCATTGTAAAGCTTCCCTAGATAGCACTCTCGTTAGAAATGAGATCACAGAAAGTAAAAACCCTTCAATGCTTGAAAAATAATATTTGACTTCTGGCATAGGCAGCCGTTGCCCATGCTAGTGTTATCGTTCAATTTACGAAGTTTTTTGGTAGTTTTTACGTTTTTTTTTTTTTGAAGATGCGATTTTCCTATAGTTTATTATAAAAATAATAGCGCTAAGCTACAGGTAAATATAGTATTTAACCCAAGACAGTGTTTTGAATGTGTAAAATAACCAATCTTAGCCTAAAAAATGAAGTCAGTATGACAATAATAATATAAATGGATGTTACGCAATTTTTTAAATTGCATAACCAGTTGATCGCAATATGGGAAATCCTTATGGGAAGGAGGCAGAAGTTTATTGAAAACCTTATGGGGCTTTCAGAGTTAACTTGATATCCATGATTTAATGATAAATATTGCTCAAAATTAACTTTGACAATTCTCCCTTAAACGGCGAGAGTCATTCACAGAATTCCGAATATAACATTCAACGTTTTTCACAAAATTCTGGGGATAATGTTGAAAATTATTCGAAGAATTCTGGAGATATCGTTCAACGTTATTCGCAGAATTTTGGGTATAACGCGTTACATAAGACTAAGTCAACAAATCTATAATTTTACAAAGTTTATTTTGCGGAATTTCTAAACTGCCGCGCAGCGTCGGTCAGATATCTGCTCAACTGCACAGCCGTGCATCTTAAAGAGAACAGAGCTTGCAAGTTAAACACAATATTTGAACCACCATGCCTTATAAGTACTTGTTCGCACATCATCCTGCGAATGTCGAAATTCCACGCAAGAACAGTCGTAGCGATATTAATAGCACATATTAGTGGTGATGTGGGGTTTTTTTTTGGGTATTTTTCTTATAAAAATGTCAACTGTGACATATATCGCTTAATTTTCTAAACAATCGATACCTTCTGTGAGCATTTAAACATTTTTGAATAGTTTTAAGTTAGTTATAACATCCACTATGTAATCAAACAAATGTTTTGCAAATCCGTTATTTAAGACTGGAAACTACAAGTATTTTTGTTTCACTCGGGTTTTCCCCCTTCAAAAGAAAAAGGCTGTTGTCGGAAATGGGTGTTTTTTTCAAATGCCCACTAATGTTGCCCCTATTGGTGTGCCAGCTGGGACAGACTCTGCCCACCCCCATCCCCCAGCTATGCCACTGGAGCAGATTGTTTTTGCATTTCATCTGTGGCATGGGTAAAATATTTTTGAAAATCAGTTATTGATTTCGTGGATTTTAATTGTAATTGCAATGATTTTTGGGATTATACGTTTGACTGGGTGTTTAGTGGCAGTGGTGATGCAAATGAATCTTCCAAGAAGCATTAAAATTTAACCCTAACATAAAAATAGTGAATCCTTTCTTTGAAAATTAGACAAAGCAATACATCTTATTTTAAGAGAAAGAACTCAAATCAAACATGAAAAAAACATCTTACCCCTTGTGAGTGTTTAAAAGTCCAAATTAGTCCTTAAATTACTGTCGTCCCCCCCCCCCCCAAATCTACATTTCAGTAGAATTTGAGATTACTCTGCATTTGTAAATTATAGCTAGCAAGTATAACTTTATTTACAATGAAAAAAATGGGTGGGGTTGGTAATAAGGCTAAATTATTTCCGAATGAGTAATAATTACTATAAAATATGTTGTCTTAAATAGTCACTCATTATTTATAATTGTAAACTTAGTAATTAAGTATGCCAAATTAATTTTTTTTAAAAATGAATTGTCATGATTTATTATGCGGCTAAACTTTGTTAGGGCTTCAGTACATGTATCAGATAAAAAGTTATCAAATTATAAATTCGTTTTAAAAAAAAAAATTTTATCAAATGTTTCTTTTCTTTTTTTTTTGCATTAAATCAATAGATTTTTTTTTACTGTAGGATAAGTATTTCATTCAAGAGAACATGGAGTCAATTGAACAACCATTTGACAGCATAACACGTATTGGGCAAGATATGCCTGATACTCGTAAGTGTATCTATTGAAACCTTGCACTTTCAATCTTATGTCAAAATCATGAAAGTTAAATGTTATATATACAAGTTTAAACTATGTCTTTCTATAAAAAATTTAAGAATTTGAAAGTGAGTTCACTATTCATGGTACTCTAAAAATGACATTATTTAACATTTAAAGAAAAAATTATTAATATTAAATTGAAATTTTTAAAAGACAGTTAATTTTTTTTTAATGCTTGATTAGTAAATAATTATTTTGAGCATATAAATAATTTTTAAAAACTTTCTTAGATGACAAGACTGGTCTTATTGATACAGATGGGCCCTTGAAACATGTCAGCAATGGTGACAGTCCAGGTGCAGAGTGCTCTCCCCTTCATCAACTGAAAACAACAAACAGTATCTTGTAAGTTTTATGTCATAGCAGTAACCTTCTCTATAGTCCAGTACCTATTGATTTGTTCTACCAGTATGAATTGTTTGTTACATCATTTTGTCCCATACAAAGGAAACAATGAATTTCAAAATGGAAAGTTTTTTTTAATAGTTAAGAAAACTTAAGATATATAATTATCATATGGATTTATGACATAATACTTAAAAATTGAATGGCTTCTTTTATTCAATAATTATTTTTTGTCGTCTCCTGAGCTTTTCTTTGGTAACCCTGTGGGTGCAGCACCTTTGCTTGGAAAAGCCTGGTATGGACGGATGAAATTGATGCAAAATTAGGATAGCCTCTTTTTCTATGCAGTAAATAAATGATTAGGATATTTCCAATATTTTAATTTGATTTTGCATTTTAATTCCCAAAAGATACGGACCACAAAACAGAGGACTGCGTGTGATAATCATATCAGCTATTGTATTTGCTGTTGCCATAACTGTGGCTCTGGTGTTAACCATTTATTTGGAACCTAAGCAGGTAAGCTCTACATGATGGGCATAAATGTATTTCAATGCTCTTAAAATGAATGTTTAATCCTTTCTATAACAACATTTTACATTTAACACTATTTTTAGAATTAATTTTGATAAATGAAAGGATAAACTATTAGAATTATAAAATAATAAAAACTAGCTGTCTAAAAATCAGCTTTTTTGTTGAATTCAAATTTTTGGTTTGACAACTTCTTTATTTCCTGAAAGGATGTAAGGTTAATTTATTTATACAAAATAAAGTTCACATCATTTCATTTCTATTCAAGGAATGTCTTTTAATACTTGAGTGCTATGTAATACAGAGTGTGGATATTGATTGCTATGTTTCAGTCTGATGACAACTTCACATATATGTTTAAATTGTATTTGTCCAGTTTCATGGTCATGCTGCAGTAGCCTGTGATGATGTCCGCTGTAGTGAGATAGGCCTGCGGGTATTGAAAGATGGAGGAAACGCTGTAGATGCCACTGTGGCTGCTTCATTCTGTCTTGTAGTGGTCAACCCTGCACATGCTGGTATTGGAGGGTAGGAGATTTTAACTTATGCATTTAATTCTTTAAGGTTCATATAAAATTAATACAAATATATGATGAATGATTTATTTATTCTTTTTCTGAAAAGTTTTAGTGTGTTTGAAATGTACCATATTTCATTTTTTTAAAAGAGAAAGTGAACACAAGTAGTCTAGCAATTAATTAGTCTGTCTTTTATGTTACATAATCCTAGAGGCGGCTTTGCTATTGTTCATGACCACAAGTTCAAAAAGTCAGTAGGCTACAACTTCCGAGAGAAAGCACCATTTTCTCTTAACCCTGCAGAAATAAAGAATGATTTTGTGAGTTTCATTCTGGCTTAATTATTGGAATATCAAAGTGTTTGTAAATTTTATTGGATTTATGTTTATATTAAATAATGCAAGATAGAGAATGGTGAGAAAAGAAATCTTAAATGGTTATGAACATTACTTGATAAAATCATAATTGATGCCTTAAACAAGGATTACTGTATAAAATTTCTTATCAAGTCAAGTAAACACTGTAAAGTTATTAGATTATTTCTTTGAATCAGTATTATGTGTTTCACGGAAACTTTAAATGTTAACTTTACCAGAGTGTCCAATCTGCTGGTGTCCCTGGCCTTGTTAAAGGACTGCGTGAGATGCATGAGCAACATGGGCTGTAAGTTATTTGTTGTTCTAAAGACTCAAGTCACAGCATCAGTAAGAGGGACATACATGGGCTTGTAAACTGATTACAAATTATGGTCACAAGATTTCATTCCTGAACTATCCCTTTGAAAAGAACCTTTGATTAGAGCATGGATAAACTTGATTGCTTAACAAACTAATTTTGAAGCAAAAATTGGCACTTATTGGTCATAAATTTAACAGTTTGGAATGTTATTATTTTTTTTTAAAAATGTTTTTTTATACTTGTTGTTTATTTATTATAAAAACGTGAATTGATTTTTAAATAATGGAATTGTTGATTCAATAATTTTAAAGATGCATTCTAGTTTCTCATATGACATAATTAGTGTTAAAATGATTGCTGTGTAAATTAAGTTTTTAAAAATCTGTGTGAAGTTTATCCTGATTTATTTGTAGGCTCCAGTGGGAAGATCTTATTCAACCTGCCATAAACCTTGCGGATGATGGGTTTCTTGTTTCTGAAGAACTTGGTAATCATTGGGGATATCTATCTCCATGCCTAGCTGAGAGAGAACATTTAAAATTTGTTCAGCTTAAAAGTCATTTTAAGATTTTAAATATTGCTAGATACTCCAGGAAGTAATTCATGTTTAAAAAGTTCCCTTCAAGGTGCACATTAATTACTTTATGTTGTAAGATAACTTTTTTTCTTTTTTAGAATTGGGAGAAATATTTTTTCCCAATACATTTAAAGCCACTTAGTGTTTATTAAACCTTTAAAAAAATTATTTTTTTTTCCTTCCAATTATTTTGTTTGAATACAGCAAGACTTTTGTTACAAGAACAAAGTAATTTGAGTGATACAAATTTGAGAAAACTTTTTATGGATGGATCTAACCCTAAGACTGTCAATGATACCATCATTTGGAAATCTTTGGCAGCTACACTTAAAACTATTGCTGAAGATCCAGACAGTCTGTATGTTGGAAAGCTGATGAAAGAAGTTTATCAGGAGGTCAGAATAATATGTGTGTTTATATATGTATCATTGTAACTATTGTTAGTGTGACTTAAGTAAGAATGCAGGTAAATCCACTTATCATACACTGAAAACATTAACACAACAGTCACTTCGTGGTTTATGGTGTACATTTTCTCCAATAAACATTTTAAAAAACAACTTTTTTTAGGTACATATTTCACCAAAATACCATCAATTTTAATTTTCTACAGCAATAAATTATACAATAATCTTTCTTTATTGTCAAAATGTCTAGTCTTATCGAGAAGTTTTAAAATCCCTCTAAACCTGACAACCTTCAATGTTTTTTATGAAAAAAAAATCAAAACTTTTAGATTACTTTTTTTTTTTCCTTTTTAAATGTTAATCTTGATTTGATGAGGAAAATGGTGCTACCTTGATTAAACCTAATTTCAGCAAGCTTAATAAATAATACAAAGTTAATGTACAGTCTTAAAATATTAATTGGAGGGATGTAAATTCTTAAAACAATTTACTGATTATTGTAACAAAGTAATGGAACCCATTTTTCTCAAACTCTGTTACTTCACCAACCCTATTAAGTTAACATTTTTTAAGGGAACAGCCAAATATCTTAGCCTTTTCTCATTGCTTTGTTAATTTTTTATGTCCCCAAACCCTAATAGCTCAAGCACAAAAGAAGTCCAAAAGTGCCACTCAAAATATGGTTATCTAGATTTCCCATGACCAATTGCCTGTATAAAAAGACTATTTTGTCATAAAATTATGATATTTTAGCACCAATTCTGTATTGTAACCTACTTAGCCCCAAAATTTTTAACTTTTCAATGAGACCCAAGTATAACACTGTACTAATTTTTTTTGTAAAGAAATTCAAAATGATAAATTTTTTATTTAAATCATGTTGCATCATAAAGATATCTGTAATTGTTCCAATTTCATTTAGCTAGGATATGTCAGTGATTTTTAAATTTATATCAGTGTAAGGTATTTAATTTGATTTATCCTGAAAGGCATGATTACGCCCCACGCCTCCTTTTTAGTGGCAGAAGTCACTGAAGCTACAATAAATTTAGACCCGATGTGTCACACCGCTGAGCATCTGGGTTCTCCACACCCCCTCCCAGCACCACTCACTATTACCCAACCCTAGGCACTCCACTATATTTTAAAATACCATAGTGTGCCATGTACAAAATAGTTGTCATTGGCATCATTCATTAAACATCATTATAATTATTCTACTACTAGTGCTGCTTTTACTAATTTCTCAGAGTTTCATTTATAAAAATTGGTCAGGAAGAGCTTTAAATTTATTAAATTGTGCGCCAAAGTTGAATGCTTAAAATTTTTACTTGCATATTTGATTAGAACACTTATGATTTCAAACACATGTTAATATTGCCACTATATTGGTTTTCGTTCATCTTGATCAATGCTTACCTTGACGGTTTTTTGGCAACCCCCAAAAAACACAAAAATAACTGAGTTCTGCTGTATATTCTGTAATTTTTAAAAATTATATGATAGATAAAAATAATTTGTCGTCATAATTTTGTACCTATTTATTGTATTTTTATAATATCCAAAACAATACTAAAGTGGATGAAAGAGAGAGTAACTTAAACTATATGAATTTTAATATATAATTTAATTATCGAAATCTCCTCATATGATTTCCAAGATGATCACATTTCTGTACTTTTTATTTTATCTTCATATATTTTTGAGGTGTGACATGTCCATTGTTGGTCCCAATGAATACCTGGCTTTTTTTTCTGGTCAACAGATAGCTGACAAGAAAGGTGCCATTTCTATGGAAGATTTTAGAAACTACTCAGTGCTAACACCTGATGTACTCAAGACTAAATTTAAAGGTGGTTTACAAAGTTAGCTTATCACCCAAATTTGTTTCAACTTTAGAATTTCAATAACCTATCATCATGTGTTTGACATAACAGATTTTCACTAGTTATCTTATTAATAGTATGATGGCTAGAGATTTTCACAACAACCAGCAATGCTTAAAAACTAAAACTATCTTTAGTCATAATACATTATGAAAAGTTAAGGTTCTTTATCTTTTTTTTTTTTTTGTGTCTTCTTCAGAACTCACCGTAGTGACTTTAGCGCCCCCTGCTGGTGGGGCCCTAGTTGCTCTTATCCTAAAAATGGCTGACAAAATAGGCTGGAAAGACAATCAGGGTAACGTCAGCCTGACCTATCATCAGCTCATTGAGGTATTGCAACATTTAATCAATTGAAGGCATGCAACTTAATGCTTTCTGCCTAGTGGAAATTTTAAAAAAATAAATTATTTAAGTTGTATAGTTTTGTTATTAAATCACCAAAATTTTCATTATTTTAACTTATAGATCTACAAATTTTCATACTGTTGTTATTATATCACAAAGAAATGGTATTATTTAATCCAACAGATCTACAATTTAGGTTATGCCAACAGGTTTTAATAGTTTAGTTATTAAATCACTAAAAGATGACTTTATTCAATGCTACAGATCTACAAGTTTGCCTATGCTCACAGAGCTCTTCTGGGCGACCCTCTGTTTAACGATGGCATGGAGGAGCTCACGCAAGAAATTCTCAGTGATGAATTTGTGGCTAAGTTGACAGGAATGATCAATGAGAACCAAACCTACTCTGACCCAACACATTATGGTCCATTCAGTCCCAGCAAGAGTTCGGGCACATCACACTTGTCAGTCATTGACTCATCTGAGCTGATGGTTTCAGCAACATTGTAAGAGCTACCTTAAAAACTAACCCCTGTTCTAAACATGACCTCGTCGCTTTAATGGCTTGACCTCAGTACTTGACTGATCTCAATGCTTAAAAAATCTTTTTGGCCACATGAGAAACCATCTTGACATAATCAATTTTTTTTTAAAATGTTCGTTAGATGATGTTTTTTTATTGTTTAATTTATACCAACCCTAGATTTATTTACATTATGATAACCTGTAATATCAGTTAAACCACAATTTAATTAATTCTTTATTTCCCTTTTTGCAGAAGTATGAACTCAAACTTTGGAAGCAAAATTTACCTGAATAAATCAGGTATCATTTTAAACAATGTGCTGATGGATTTTGATCTAAAAAACCAGACTGCAGCAGTAAGAAAATATATTTAAAATATATTTTTTATTTTATAGATGTTTTTAACTCCCCATGTTGAGACAGTTGCTGTATTTTGAATGACATAACTGAATAGAAAATTCAAATTCTTCAATTCTACAAAATATCAAAACTTGTAGCTATAGACTTGGTTGGTGTGTGTTAGCAAAAAAATCAGTCCTGGAAAGATGATGGTTATCAAGTAAACAATATTCTTATCAAATGAGTTATCAACAAATCGCTTTTTCTTATCTGCTTATCCACTAAATTGTTTAGACTCTGCATAAATAGCTTATAATTTTGTCGGTGTTGCGAACTCAATGTGCCTACTTTTACCAGCCCAGGCAGGAGCAAAAAAATTCCAAAATTTGACTAAAAATTCCCACATGCATTAAATTAATTAAATCCTGTTGTCAAAGCGTGAAAAAAAAACTAGATCCGAAATAAAAAACCCTAGACACTAAAAATAAATAAAGATGATGTCACAAATAGCACCTTAAAAACCTAACCAACACTTTAAAAAAACAAGAAACCTAGACATGCTCAAAATAAACAAATATGACGTCACAAAGCCACCCCCACCCTAAAAAATTATTTCTTATTTGAAAATGAGCATGTTTCAAATTATCTTATTTTATTGTCATTCAAGTGTGTATTTAATGTTAAAAACTTGTCAATCTCAAATATTCCCATATTTAAGGCCAAATCCTAAAAAATTCCCTAATTCCCATTTCTATAAATTTGGTTAATAAATTCCCACGATTTGGGAAAGTTCCCAGGAGTTTGCAACACTGAATTTTGTTCTAATGAAAGAAGTTTCTTATTATAAACTCATAAGCAAGGTTTAAAAGTACGGGTCTGTAGCACACTAAACCAAAGTGAGCAAGTCCAATGTTTTTCTTGGGTAAAAAAAAAATTTAGACAAATTTCATCAATCAAATAGTTGTATATAATAATATGTGAGCAGTGGTTAGTTAATATACTTTAAAGTTAGTAATATCACAGTTATAGTTATATGCTTACACAGTGAAAGATTTATATATAGTTTTATATATATAACATCCTTCCATCTTAGTTTGCAGCTCTTGGTGTGTTTTGTACATGGTTATATTATAATCTTTTTATAATCTAAATGAAGTAATTCATACACTACTCTTATAGAATGGCTTTGACAACAACAAACAACCTCAGTCAAGCATGAGTCCCACCGTTCTGTACAATGCTGAACACCCATGTAACCACAGACTAATCATTGGGGGATCTGGAGGGATGAAGATCACTACAGGTAATTTAAGTTAGACAAATGACTCTTGGAATTGTTTTATTAATTGGGAGATAAATATCACTTTTGTTAACCAATACTAAGAAATCAGTTTATTGAGAACCCTTGTCTTGTGCTTATCATTGGGCGATAAAAATCAATGCAGGTTACAAAAAATGACTTTAATAATTTGATTTTCTTGTATACTGTCCACTGTTAGCTTTTTTTAATATCACTCTTTAGCAGTCAAGAAACAATTCATTATAAATCAAGCCATTAATTCATGCGCATAAGTAAATAAATAATGTATAAAAATTATTTAATTTAATGAGTTAACAGCCTGATCGACTCCACAATTACACATTCATATTTTATCTACCCTAATATAGGTATTTCTGAGTCCATCATCAATGCTGTGGTCTTTAAACAAAATATATCCAGTGCTATATGTTCACCCAGAGTGCATAATGAACTGCAGCTAAACACTTACTATGAAGGTAAGTCAATGGGAAAAAATTATTTACTAATGTCAGAACCCGTTGTTTGCAAATTTTAATCTTAACATGGATAAGATTTTTAAAATTTGATTTTCCCTTCATGCATAGAAACTTTGTGGAAAAATTTTTGGAATGAAAATTAACTTCTCTTAGCCAAATAGTTTCTAAACATACAGACTTCAAATAAGTGAATGAAATGACATGAAGTGAATTTGGAATGAAAATTATGTTGTCTTAACCAAATAGTTTCTGAATTATTTATTTGCTTTTTAACATCAATCGGTGCTAGCCTCAAAGGCGAGGTTTTCTGTAAATAAAATGTTATTATGTTTCTTTCTGCCGGTTTTTTCTTCAATACTATTTTTATAACTCTAAAATTAACTAATTCCTTTAATACAAAAAATCACACAACAGAAAAACACAAGTTAGATAGTTGAGGTGATAATGTTTTTTTTTAATTGTTAAAAAGTGTACAACAGGGAAACTTTTTAAAAATTTATAAACCCTCTTCTTTAATTTTCCAGAAGGCATCAGTAATGATATATTGAAGGACCTTGAGGGAAAAGGCCACCAGCTGCAAGTCCTCCCGGTGTCCAGTTCGTCCATGGTCACTGGCATAGAGAAGATGAATGATAAGATAGGAGCTTATTCTGACTACCGCAAGTTTGGTGGAGTAGCAGTTTATTGATGTTTAACTTGACCTTTGACCTGATCTCAGCAAATTGTATATATTTAAATATATTTTGCTTCTATGTCAACTTAGCAAACAGATATTTTGTAAAAAAATTTTTGTTAGCTGTTGAAAGCCATGGTTATAAAAAAAATTGTTTTTGGCTTATGATTAATTTTGCTTAAATTTACATTAATCATTCCGAAAAATTGGCTTTGCTGCTTTCTTAATTGAGATTTCCAATAGTTGTGATAAAAAAAAAGACTAAATTAATTACTTACTCATTTAATCTCAAGGTATATATTTTTAATGTTCATATAACTGTATTTTTAGTGTGTTTGTCAAAAAAAGAGATGTTCATTTGTGGCTATTCCTCTAAAGCAGGGGTGCGCAACCTGCTGCACAAAAATGTGCGGCCGTGGAAATCTTATGAACTTAATGATAAAGTTTTGATTTGCAAGTCCTAAAATGGTAGGAAATTTGAAATTCAGTACTCTTTAAGGCAGAATTATAATTGATTTTTACTATTGATTTCATGCGCCGCCCCCCTCCCCCCCCCTTTTTTTTAGTGAGTGTGAAAGAACAAGAGAGCTGTTGGGTGTCATTACAAATTGTAATATTGCTGTTGTCTGTATAAGAAACAAATCTTTTTTAAATTTTCAATAGAAGTAATGGCAGCAAATGATGCTTTTTATAGTAATGTTTTTGGACATTATCGTTCTTGGGAGCATATAAAACTACACTACCTTGAAATTACCATAAAAAAAAAAAACGATATTTATTTGTGGCTATTACTCTAAAGCAGGGGTGCGCAACCTGCTGCAGCATGCCGTCATGGGCACAAAAATGTGCGGCCATGGAAATCTGTTTAAATTAGAATAATCTGCGGCCGTCAAATATTTGCAATTTGGCAGTATATTATGTAAAAGTTGTAAACAAATTATTGAATATTCACCTACACTCTTAAAGTATATTTCTTATTGCGAAGGAACAACAGTTTTCCTCATGCACAGAAGAGTACAGGATTTCTGTTACAAATGTCATCTGCTACAAAGTTCATGACAATGGTCAATAAATTAGAAATATAAGAGAATATCGATGGAAATTTTTTTTTTTGTAATTAAGCACAGTGTTTGCCTAAAATATATTATGATTACATCATTATTTTCTCGCTTTGACTATTTTGAGAGGTAAATTTTTTATAGTGACCGTTTCGTTTGTCAAAGAAAAATTGTTGGCAGTAATTTTTTTTTTATATGGCTGGCAAAAGCCCATATGTTACACATCTATGCTCTAAAGGCAATGTTCATATAATTTTTTTTTAAAATCCTAATCTGAATCAAAATATTTTGCATGGGAGATCACTCTGGCAAGGGAGATCATTATTAAAAAAAAATGGATCTTTAGACAATATAATTATATTTATCAGGTACAGGCATATTGCATATACCAGCCAATCCCTTTGTTTTAGTCAAATAGTAGTTTTTTGGATGTTCATAATGGCATACTTATCCTTTACATTTATTGTTATAACCCTTCGAGTGAAGTCAGTTCTACATAAATCAGTTTGTAGATTTTATTGGAATATATAAAAAGTATATTATCATTATATTAATATTTGACATAGATAGACCAAGGACTGAGCAACATACACAAAATCATTTAAATGGTGAACGGACTGGGTTGGACACCTCACATTAGTCAGAGGGAAGTCTTCCTACATCAATTTCTGACTACTTTAGAATTACCGAAATATCGTCATCCCACCCAAAAATGTGTAGAGGTGAACTTACCTTTGTTGAATGAGGAAATAGCTCTGAATATTAATGACGTTATGACTTCATTATTAAAATCAATACATTTTTGGCGTGATAAAGTTTTGATTTGCAAGTCCTAATATGGTTGCAGATTTGAAATTCAGTATTCTTTAAGGCAGAATTATAATTGATTTTTACTATTGATTTCATGCGCCGCCCCCCTCCCCCCTGCCACCTTTTTTTTTTTAGTGAGTGTGAAAGAACAAGAGAGCTGTTGGGTGTCATTACAAATTGTAATATTGCTGTTGTCTGTATAAGAAACAAATCTTTTTTAAATTTTCAATAGAAGTAATGGCAGCAAATGATGCTTTTTAAGGTAATGTTTTTGGGCATTAATGTTCTTGGGAGCATTTTTTGTCTTGTATGTTAATAAAAGGATATAAAACTACACTGCCTTGAAATTGCCATTAAAAAAATTACTATTTTCCATATTCAGGATTCAAAATAAATTTTGAAATTGAGATTTGGATGCAGTGATTCTAAAAATATTACGGTCTCTGCAGCTCTATTTGTTAAAATCCAGTCATGACCACATTTGCACATAATTTCTCAATCAATTTCCCTCAAACAAGACCTGTTTTCATTTTATCCGTGCCAATATTTTTGTTAGGGCACTCATGTACTGATTTTCTAAAATGTAAGAACCACTGTTGCATTCGTTCTACATCACAAAAAACTAAATAATTATATCTATTTCATAGACTTATGTTAAAGATATTGTTGACATTTTGCTGTTCAGTGGTTTCTTTCCCATTATGCTGCTCAATACTTCAAGCAGCAAAATACAATCCCAAAAATCTTAGACCACCTGACATTTCATTTTCATATTTTTTACATGTTTTACAGTAATGTCTTTTATTGATAAGTGTGTAACTGTATTGCTGCTTTTAATATCAGTGGTTCAATAGAGAGGTTGAGATTTTTTATTTAGATGTAATCATAGTGGAAGGAGGATATGAAAACCTGGATTTTTTAAATAAAATTTAATAATTTATTATTGGTTTACAAGCCATGTTATTTCCATGAATATTTTAATAAAGGGAAAATTATTGCACTGTGTCTAAAAAGTGGCCAATTCAAAAAGCAAATTTACAACAATAAAAAACATTCTGTCTTGAAATTTGAACATGGAATGGGTTGCCTGAACAAACCAGGAAAACCAACAAACTATGAACATTCAAAACTCTAACTAAAATGCAAGACTTGACATAATAAAACCAACACCAAGCGTAGGATGCAGTTATCTCCTGTTTAGAAGGAGTGTCTGTAAGACCTATGATAAGATATCAATACAACAGGAACCCATCCATGCTGCAATGTCGATATTATGCCAGTGGCCAACCACATTGATGTGCTTTAGAAGCACAGGCTAAAAATTCTTATGCTTAGTTTGTGTTACATTATTGTTGTGGTTGAATAAAAATATAATTTGACATTGATAGGTCCATTGTATTGTAAATTTTTTCTTGAATGTTAAACTTTTTCTCCACATAACATGAGTATTTTTTCCGTCACCATGGCCTTGTAAAATTTTTCTTTTTGTAGTGCAATAAATGGGACTAATATGACTTTGTTTCTGGTTGAAAATATTTTCAAATAATCTATCTCTTGAACGTTTCAAGTTTATATTTCAGATCTGAGATCTCATTTCATTAGTGTGTGTGAATCAGTGTGATGAGGATTTACCAACTCTCACTTAGCTACCATCACTAATAGCCACCAACTCTCACTTAGCCACCAGCTCTCACTTATCCACCAACTCTCACTTAGCCACCAACTCTCACTTAGCCACCAACTCTCACTTAGCCACCAACTCTCACTTATCCACCAACTCCCACTTAGCCACCAACTCCCACTTAGCAAGCAGCTCTCACTTAGCCACCAACTCTCACTTATCCACCAACTCTCACTTAGCCATCAACTCTCACTTAGCCACCAACTCTCACTTAGCTACCAACTTTCACTTAGCCACCAACTCTCATTTAGCCACCAACTCTCACTTAACCACCAGCTCTCTCTTAGCCACCAACTCTCACTTAGCCACCAACTCTCACTTAGCCACCAACTCTCACTTAGCCACCAACTCTCACTTAGCCACCAACTCTCACTTAGCCTACATCACTAACAACTATTAACCATCCCTGAAAGTGCCCGTAGCCCAATTTATCCAGGCACAAACTTTCGTTTGCCACATCAAATGTACTTTCCAGAGCTGGAGACGTTATATTTCTGGCGATAAATGATTCAGACACACTGAGACCCAAACATGTGTTAATCGTGTTAGGATACACGTGACTTCTCTAATGATTGCATATTGTGATCTGTTAATTACATCACATGTACACCAATTAATTAATATCTAAGTCAAGCTGGTTGCACGATAGCGTTTCGGTAGTTTTCAGCTGTGGAAAGCGGTCCAAAAAAAAAAAAAGAAGT
>MUZC01004445.1:405120-419892 GCA_002072015.1 Radix auricularia
TTTTTTTTTTTTTTTTTTTTTTTTTTTTTTTTTTTTTTGCTTCTGTGCATGACATGGCTGACAGCATTGAAACATGATGGTTTGCCATGATGAAAAACAGAAAACTTCAATTTTATTTTAGAAATAAAAGCTTTTCTTTGTATTTTGAACATGATAATATATATTGTCCTTGTTAATATTATTATTTTCTAAAAAAAAACAACAACTATTTTTAGTAGCAATAACATGTTGTTTTTTTGGTGTTTTTTTTTGGGGGGGGGGGAGTTAGGGCGGCAAATTTTGATTTCTGCCCCGGGCGGCACATATCCACGCTACGACGCTGAGTTTGACCAATGACTTCATCACTGACTTTGTTGTTTAATCCTTCACAATAAGTTTGACCGAAAACTCGCTAATATATAACTTAAAGATTATTTTTAGCAATACTAAACATGGGATGAAGATATGAACTCAAATATTTTGATGCATTGATCTCGCGAAAGCTTTTCCTTTCCAAATCGCGGAACTGATGACTCACAGTAAAATCTTTGGAACCTCACAATTACCTGAAGACAAATATGTCATTAAACCTCTTCCATGGTGGGAGTGAAGGACAGTTGGAGGAAACATGTTGTAAAGTCCTCATCCCTCCACACCTCACACACTTCTCTCAAGAAATCTTTCACGTACTAAACAGGGAATGCGTTGAAAGGAAAGTAAAAGGAATTTTGAAAGGTATGTTCATCAGTTGGCTTTTCTACTACTCGGCTCCATATTAGAAGCTTGCTAGTTATTTATTTCTAATGTGTTTGATTTCTTAAGTAAGCCTTTTTACATAACACATATATTCAGGTTAGAGTTTTAAAAAATAAAGTCAAATATACTATAGCATTGTCATACCTAATATATGTATATATAGATATGTATGTATATATATTTATAATGTAAATGGGTGATAAAGAGTAGAGATAGTCGGTACTTTACCCCATCTTGTTTTTGAAGAAGGTATTCAAATACATTAATTGCATTCTGAATTCTGTGTGGATTATTCATGTTTTTAAACACCAGCATACAACCGTAGGGCACGTTTAACTTTACTCTCTTGGCCTGCAGATAAATCTTTTGGTGTTGGGAATTATTGATGTTCAATTAATTACGAGTTTTCCCTTGAGCCTTCAGAACCTAGCTGAAATTGTTCTAAACATTTTGATGTATGAAATAAGCGTGAATTAAATCTTCTGTTGATTTTATCATTTGTAAAACTATAAATTAGCTGGAGACCTTTTCCCTAGACAGTTGAGTCGAGTCTATTGCTAGGGGTTAAGGGGGTCAAGAATGGCACCATAGGAGTTGAAGGGAAAGGAAGTAGCTAGGAGTTAGAGATGTAACTTGTGTCATCAGTGATTGATGTTGTTGAGTTTTTGGTATTGGTGTGGTGTTATTATTAAAAAAATCCACTCAAGACAATACTAAAAACTCAACAACAGTTTGATATAACAAACTGCCTCCAGTTTGATGGCTACCAAAAACAACAAGAAAACCCAGGCAATGGGCATGCTTGTGTGTGTGTGTGTGGAGGGGGGGCTGGGGTGGAGCTGGAAGCATGCAGAATTTCAGTGGTGTGTAGAATTGGCTTCTGCATAAGGAATGTTTTGATGGTACAGATTGTCTTGGTGTGGTGTTATTCAAAAATCCACTCAAGACGGTTGCATGAATGTTGGTTGCATGATTGTAGGTAGAATGAATGCTGTTTGTATGAATGTGTGTTTTTATCAATGTTGGTTGCAGGAATGTTAATTTCTTTAGTCTTGTGCCAGATATTTGTAAACTCTTCAAATTAAAAAAAAAAGCCAGTTCGTTGTTTGACAGATTTTTAAAAATACACTGCAACCAGCTGTGTCTAGTCGGAACGGCATTTGGGATACAAAGGTCAGCGGTTATTCATATAAGATGTCATGCTGACATTGTGACAGGTCGGGAAAAAATGTCAAAATATACTGGTGTATACGTGTGCGCCTCGAGGGTGGTGGTGGTGTAAAACCAAAGTGACGACACTTGAAAAAGAAAAAAAAAATTAACCACAAAAATTACAGAAAAAATTCTGAGAGGAAAATTACAGACATTTAAATGTTTTCTGAGGAAACAACAATTATTAATTATTATAATTATAGATTAAATTTATAATCATAATTTCATAACATTTATCCCCATGATTGCGATACTCAGTCATTAGGCGAGATCCAAAAATACTCTACACCGTAGAGCAAATCCATTGGAGTAGTTGAACTTTGACAATATAGAGAATGAAGTTAGTCAATTTGCTTTTTAACTCAAAATCATATTTGACGGGTGAAAATAGATTGTTCCTCGTAGATATATTAAACCAGAAATTTAACCTTTCTCTACTGCTGCAATGCTTTTTGATTTCCAGGGATTTAGCTCCCCCCTCCCCTCCTCCAACCTCCTATTACAAGTTTATTGTAATCTCATTGGTTAAAATAAAATAAAATATCAGCGGTTTAGTAATAATCTAAGTCAAGTAGAATAAAACTTGTCAGTACTCAGAATTAATGTTTTACTGTACCTTCCCTCAATGTAAATGCCATATCTCTGTTGGAGCATAGGTTCCTAGGACAGTGGACATACAGAAAAATGTCGAAACAAAGATCGTTTCGCTATTTTGACAGCCCTTCACATAAACCAAAATCAAATTCGCAAAGTATTAATTTCTAAAAATGTGTATTTGCACGATAATTGAACCAACTGTTTAAAACATTCGGCTATCAGTAACATTCTTCGTGTTAATTCATACAAAACAATAATATAAAGACGGACAAAATATGTCATCTGAAGACTGCAACAAATGTTACTGTGCAAAGATTGAGCGAGTGTGTTCACAGAAGCAACGTCAGTGAAAGGAGTTTTTTTTTTTTTCAATCATCGCCCATAAGAGAATATTTTCAAAGAAAATTACTTTATAACATTAATGTTCATTGTACTGACGCTTCAATGGAAATATATCACAAAAATATTCCATATTGAATGCGTGTATTTTTTAAAAACAATTCTCAATTTGAAGAGTTGTCTACTTGTCAAGTTTTCTTGTTTACTGCTTTAAAAACATTGTTTTTTTCTGATCATTCCTGGAAAACAAAAGAACTAAAATTTTACACTTCATTTTAATAAAGAATTCTTCTTCTTACAAAGTATCACAAGGGTAGAAAAACAAAGAGCAAAGTTTTGACAGTACACAAGGCTTAATGCATTTAAATCTAATTAGTAAATGTAACACAACAACAAGCTGATAAAAGACTAGGATAGACACAGCGATACATATAATGGCTTGGAATGGGTTGCCAGGGAAACTAGCACGCTATAAACATCGAAAGCACATTGCAAAAAAAAATAAATAATTAAAACTAGTCATTAACCATGGGTAAGCAAGGGACGCGCAAGTCTTGTGTGTAGATGAAGTGTAGGGCAGTAAGAAAGATATCAGACAGGAGGGTTGAGTAAGCACGAAGACCCAACGAAACAGGGAACGTGCCGGAATGAAACTTTCTTTACAGACACAAATAGAAGTTTATCACATTTTTTAATTTAGATCTATAATTATCAAACGATGGGAAAAAAAATTAAACATACAATTTAAAAGTATTTTAATGACATATCTACGTGTATCTGCAGTGCATTGATAATTAGTTTTAGAAATAGCTTTTCCAAGTATGACGATATGGATTAATATCTTAAAGAAGTTTTACATTTTTCAAGACGAATTTGATATATGGACTAGCTTAAAACAATTGGATCAGCAAATATGTTGTCGACTTTCGCGAATTTTGGAAACATATTTAGTTCATTTATTGCGAGCAGGAACATTTTAAGTAGGACTTAATTTTCTTATGGTAACAAAATCTTTCTCCTGTTTCTATTTTCCTTTCCCAAACTCAGTAAGATGCCTAATAACAACAGCGCACTGCTTTGTGGGAAATTTGAAAATCTTAAAATGTAACTAATTTCTGCCTTTCTTGGGCGTAATTGTGTAGTAATTACAGTCGAACCCGGTTATGTCGACGGCATAGGGGTTTCCTGAAAAGCGTCGAGATAATAGGGTTGGCGAGATAACCGAGGGCGAGATAAGTGGTATCGACTGTAGTTTGTGCCTTTCTTGTGCTTAATTACTTCACAATTCTATCTAGAGCGCTCACTTGTTTGTCATTTATTGATTCTTTTAATGAGGAGAATGAATGTACATGATGATGAGAAGAACGCATGATGAATTAAATATGATGATATCTTGTCCAGATTTCTTTTATTTAACAGCGCCTGTTTACACAATTGATTTGTCCCATCTGGCACGTGCATCTGTTGCATCTTCTGGACGGGACAGCGTCACCGTTTCCGTACACCTGCAGACACGTAAACATGTTATTACAACCTCTCAAAGATTTATTTTATGTAATGTAAATGGCCTACATGTGTTCAGTTTATCAACAATGTATTTATTGATAAACTACGATTAGGCAGATTGTATGTTTCAAATAATTTGAATCTAAAACTATTATATTAATATGTATCGTTTACATTATCTATACTAATAAGAGGGAAAGCCCTCACTGACTCACTCACTCACTCATTCATCACTAATTCTCAAACTTCCCGTGTAGGTAGAAGCATGAAACTTTGGGAAGTTATTGGTTACCCTCTAACGACAAAAATTGGCGAAAAAGAATTTAAAAAATCTCGCTCATGTGGGACCGGGGGCCCAAAAACATTTTTTTTCCTTATTTGGGCTTTATAAAAACTGAAAATCACCAATTTTCCTATTTCCCGTGTAGGTAGAAGCATGAAACTTTGGAAATTTGTTAAGTACATTCTCCCAATTATAATTGGAAAAGAAAAAGAGTTAAATTTCCCAATCATGGGGGCAGGGGCCCCAAAAACGGTTTTTTCCTTATATAAGCTATATAAAAATTAAAAATCACTCATTCTCCTATTTCCCGTATAGGTAGAACCATGAAACTTTGGAAATTGTTTGAGTAAGCTCTCCTGACAAAATTGGGAGAAAAAAAATGTTAAAATTCCCTCTCATGGGGGACCGGGGCCCAAATATATATTTTTTCTTATATTAAAAACCGACTCATCACTAACTCTCTAAATTCCCATGTAGGTAGAAACATGAAACTTTGGGAAGATGTTGGGTACCCTCTCACTACGAAAATTGGCGAAAAAGAATTTAAAAAATTTCTCTCATGTTGGGCCGGGGGCCCAAAAACATTTTTTTTCCTTATATGGGCTCTATAAAAATTGAAAATCAGCAATTTTCCTATTTCCCGTGTAGGTAGAAGCATGAAACTTTGGAAATTTGTTAAGTACACGCTCCCAATTACAATTGGAAAAAAGATTTAAATTTCCCACTCATGGGGGCCGGGTCCCCCAAAAAGTTTTTTTTCCCTTATATGAGCTTTATAAAAATTGAAAATCACTCATTCTCCTATTTCCCGTAGAACATGAATCTTTGTTTATTTTTTGAGTACACACTCCCGACAAATAAGAATTCTCTCTCATGGAGGACCGGGGGCCCAAATATAGTTTTTATTATATTAAAAACCGACTCCTCACTAATTCTCCAATTTTTCGTGTAGGTAGGAGCATGAAACTTTGGGAAATTGTTAAGTACCCTCTCACGACGAAGGTCGGTGTAAAAGAATTTTTAAATACACACTCATGGGGGCCGGGGCCCCGGAAACGTATTTTTTCTTATATGAGATTTATAAAAATTCACAAACTATAATTCACTTATTGCCCGTGTAGGTAGAAACATAAAACGTTGGGGAATTGCTAAATTCACATTCGCGATGGTAGCAGGTTGAAAAAATTTCAAATATCCTTTACTGGGGACCTGGGGCCCAAATGTAGTTTTTTCCAAATATGTACTATGTAAAAACTGAAAATAGCGAATTTGTCAATTTCCCGTGTATGTAGAAGCATAGGTGTTTTGAATTGGTGTTACGCGGGTTCTCAACGCTAACTGAAATCCTAATTTCCGCAGCAAAGCGCGGGTATATTGCTAGTTATACATATTCGTTAGTGTGATAGTACATAGATGTTCTCAAATTTTAAGTTTAAAGATCGATAGCTTTAATAAAATTACTTAGTGTATACTAATAATTAATAGGAAAAAAAAGATAAAAAAATATTCCCTTATTTCCCTTTTCCTCCACCGAAAAAGAAATCTTTGTTTCAAAATACTTTTTTAAAAACTTTTTATAAATTTTAGATTGTTACTAAAAGGCTCGAGACATTAAATTTATAAATTTGTGCTTTATTCACGGCTTGATATTTAAAAATTGTGTGGACATAGCAAGCCTATATAATATAATTTGTTGTTATTTGGTTGTTGTTGCAAACTTATTGATTGGTTGCTGTTGTTTGTTTCTTTCTTGTCTAATATTTTGTGTTTGGTTGTTTTGTTTTGCTTTTGTAGGCTATGTTGTTTGGTTGTGTTCTTTTTTTTTGGTGTTTTTTTTGTTGGTTTTTTTTTGTTGTTTGGATTTTATTATTTTGCTTATGTTTGGTCGGGTGTTCTTTGGTTTTTGTTTGGTTTTTGTTGTTTGTTGTTGTGGTTTTGTTGCTGTCGTTTATATATCTATTGAGCACGAAAAGACTTCAGTAGGTGTTAAAGTTCAACCTCAACAATATATTCACCTTTCCGTCTTTCCTACATGTCCAACACGCCTTTTTGGTACATGAAATATTGCCTCGGCGGCACACACAAGTATTGCAGTCATCGGACGGCACTTGGGCTCCATTCTCATACACCTAAACAATTGCAGTCAAAGAAAAACTTATAATGAAATATTTCAAATAAATATTAAAAATGCCAACAAATAAAGAAAGTGCAGTTGATTATTGAGAAATCTTGCCTCTCAAGTTAAATGTGAAACTAGGCATTATAAAGATGAAGTATGAAATATCATGCTTTAATGATTATGAAATATATTTTGCCTAAGTATTTTATAAATTGCCTGGCATTATATGTAATGATAAGAATACACGAGGCAAATTGTAAAAATGAGCTTTGAATTCAACCAAAGATTCATATGGCTTTATTTTAGACATAGAATGAAATGCCCGGTTTTTCATACATTAAACGAAGCTTAGCCTTCACTCAGGCATTTTGTTGCTCATCTTAACGCCTAAGTCTTATATACAATGCTGGATTCCACAAAATGCCGGTAATATTATATATATATATACATGAGGCCTGTTGTAGTTCTTCGTTTGTTAAATGCTATCAAAAAATGACTTACCTTTCCGTCTTTCCTACAAGTCCTGCACGCCTTTTTTGTACATGAAATACTTCCTCGGTGGCACACACAAGTATTGCAGTCATCCGACGGCACTTCGACTCCATTCTCATACACCTAAACATTTACAATCAAAATAAAGGTCAACAGAACCATTTCAAATAAACTTTCAAGCGTGCAAATAAATGAAGCAACGACAGTGAGTTGTTGAGAAATATATCCTCTATTGTTTACCTTAATACACCCTCTCATACACTATAAATATATGTATATATATAAACAAACCAAAAAAACAAACAAACAAACAAAACTTTGAACAATACAACATATATTGTTTAAATTAAGAGCCCGTTCAACTTAAATTCAATAATATGCAAAATTACTTCAACGACAAATAAATGTATGATATCAAGGGGGAAGGGCTTGTAGCGTGGATGGGACAGGGGCGTCGTTTGAATAATGGCTTGGACGGATCCATGACATGGATGGGATAATGGAGTATATGGGATCATTGTAATGTAAACGTAAAAGACATGTCCTCAATTTTCTTTTTACTCAACCAGCCTCAAGATTGAAATACAAGTAGATTGAGAATATTAGCCAATAAAAAAAATAAAAATTTCTTTGAAAGGTAAAAAATAATATTTAAGGATTCATTCAAGTTGGGTTGATCAAAAACATGAACACGCAAAATCTTAAAATATTTTTTGTATACAGTTTTGTCACGTGAGACATTTGCGATGAAAGGAATGCAGTCGTGTGTCAGGCTCGAATGAAGGCCAATGGGCAGTCGGATGGTATGTTCACGAGAAGAGGGACAACACGAGACTTGAGCGAGTGAGTTGGAAGGGTGAAAAAGTGCACGCAATTTTAGAGCTGCAGAGTTAGAAATGAGAAGTTGACAGACAGAGATGAAGCTAGTGGAAGTAAAAGGAACATTGTCGCATATTGTAAAATAAGTGTACATATTTGTTATTACATTATTAAAGAACATTTTTCCTGGATTCTATTAATGAATTGAATTATTGTGTGAAAGAAGATACTGTTAGACAAGCCCAAAAAGAAACACAAAATAGGTCAATCACGAGAAAGTGAGAAAACGGGGACTTCGACCGTTACATTAAAATGGTATCAGAAGCGGTCATCCTGTGACAAGTTTTCATTTAACGTAAGAAGCTGTTGCGTATGTTAGTAAGCTATAAAGGTGTCCTCGGGTTACGACGTTAATCCGTTCTTAAAAACCCGAATTTCAGTGTAAGTCGGAATATATATAAAATATAAAGTACTGTACGTACAGTGCTATAAAAAATTTAAAAGTTAATGGCATTTTAAAAAGAGAAAACCATTCCTTACCCACTGTATTAGTGTAAATATTAATGTTAAAAAAGAGAACAATTCCTTACCACACGAATGAAAGTAAATATTAATTTTGTTTAAAAAAGACCCAAATGACGAGCAATATTATTTTTTATATATTTTTATGGGGGCTCATTCATAACCACTAAACAGCGTAGGGACTGGCGTAACCCGATGACTCCCAGTATGAATATTCAGTTTCAATTGTGCGTTATCAAAATGCGGATTAAAGGTTTTAGTTATCCTCCACCTATGAGTGTTTTGTTATTGTTATAAAATGGCTCTAGACGACTGAATGTGCATAAAGAACTCCCCACCCTTCCGTTAGCCTGACAAGTCCAACATAGCATCAATACACATCTGATGACGCCGTTCGTGCAGCAGCATTGGTTGCACTGGTTGTCGGACGGCAAAAACTCGCCGTTTGCATAAATCTAAAGGGAAAACATTCAAATTATATGGAAAGTCCCCAATCACGTTAGTTCCTGTCTCTACAAGGACAGCGATAGCCAACAGGTTTCATAGTAACATCAGAAGTGTTATCACAAAATATTACCCTTTCTATATCCTATTGATTTCTTATCATCCCTTTAACACTTTAGGCTCATTTTCCCGATTTTTTCTAGACATCAACTGTTTTATCTGTAATTAATTTCGTATTTCTTTTCTTCAAAACGTTAGTTAGCACTACTACGCTAAAATCCCAGAAGTTTGTCGTTGTTGGCAGCACTCTATATAATTTCTTGGCAAAGACCCACCAACTTCCAGTGGCACTAATCCAGCTCCTTCCTGTGGCACATATCCAACCCCTTCAGGTGGCACATATCCAACCCCTTCTTGTTGCATATATCCAAACCCCTCCTGTGGCATATATCCAACCCCTTACTGTGGCACATATCCAACCCCTTACTGTGGCACATATCCAACCCCTTCCCGTGGCACATATCCAACCCCATCCTGTGGCACATATCCATCCCCTTCTTGTGGCACATATCCAACCCCTTCCTGCAGCATCGATCAACAGCTTTCTTTTGCAATGATCCTAACCTACATGTATCACTAATACAAGTCCTTCCATTAGACATCGGGTAAACCTTTCCAGTGACATTGATGCAACCCCTTCGTATTCCACGGATCAAGCCTCTTCCAGTGGCACTGATACAACCCTTTCTAAAAGAGCTGATGCAAAACTTTTCCTACAGCACCGGAAAAAGGACTTTAAGTTATCACTTACACGCCCGTGCTTTTCGCATGTATCTAGACATGCCCTCAAAGTGCAGACAATCACACCATTATTACAACCACACGAGTTACAGTCTCCTGAAGGAACAGCTTGGCCATTCTGGTAAACCTGAACCAAAAAAAAAAAATAGAGCTGTTAACGAATAATATAAATTTAATCGTTAACTTTTGGAAAAGTAACGATAAATTTCATGAATTAATCGTTCATTTCGATTAAAGCCAAACATGTCAAGGGAAGTAACAAAAACAGGTAATTAATAATTTTTATTGAGTTATTTACCCTGTCTCATAGACATAGAAAAAATATTATGAACATTTTTATCTTCTTTGAACTGTTGTAATATGTTCCTCAGCGATACAGATCCTGTGATCTCGGCTATTATATTGTTTATTAATTATTTTTAATAAATTGAAGAAAATAATCCTATAAAACTTTTCATATATTTTAATCAAAATTTTATCGATTAAATTTATTTTAATAAATATTTAATCGATACATTTTTAACGATTAATCGATAAATTAATCATTAGTTTCCGGAGCCCCTAAAATGTTTACAAAAATATCAACATGACTTCAAAATGTCTGTATATATATTTGGAAGAGAGAACATAGAAGATAGTACTAGATACTAGTGTGCGGAAATTAATTTAATTTAAAGATAGTAGGCTACTTTGCAGATAGCACATGTCACGTAGTATTTGTACGCTAATACGTGTCTACATTTTGATTTGTTTAAAACTGATATTGGAGAACTTTTTTAAATATTTAGCCTAGCAAGTGGCTATAATAGTTGCAGAGAACACAGAGAAAGTGACTTAAATCTTTTTGGGAAGACGTAGACAAACTCTTAGATACTAGAGAGTTATAAGCCAATTGTTCGAGTTTGGAAAGTACCACTTAAAGGGTTTTGTAATACGATGCCATATTTATAAATTCATCTGATTAAATAGTTGAAAATGTATTTTAGTGTTCATAATTATATTTCATTTTTTGAATGTTGAGATTTTCGAACTCTTCACACAAAAAAGGGGGTGGGGTGGTATAATTGGTAGTGGATTATAGAAATTGAGCACATGAGACAGATTCTAGCACGGAATGTTCATGTATATCTGTGGGATAAATGGGCGGAAATAGACACAGTGATTTCTTGGATTTTTGGGCACTACTTCAGTGTTTCTCATAGCCTCTTTTTGCATTAGGTCCCTGTGTAGGGAGTAGGGCGAAGTTTAAAATTTTACTCTCTCTGATCCTACTTTACTCTTCCAAGTGATTTTGTTTCTTTTTTGTAATACAACTAACAATAAACTTTATTTATATAAAAAATACATTTTTGGTAGGTTTTATAGTCCACAATGCAAGAAAACTATAATATTAACAATTTAACGGTACACAATTGGATTTGCTTGTCAAAGTCGTAACTCAAAGTAATTAAATCTAACTATCAGTATCATTTGAACCATTCTTACTCACCACGCCATCTTGAACACATGAGCCTGTGGGACACGCCATCTTGGTGCAGCCAATCTGTCCATTTCTACAGATACAGGTGTTACAGGTGTCCACTGGGACATGTGCACCGTCTTTGTACACCTGGGGGGATATAGAAAGAGAGATTTTCTTTTTATAAATGTTGGATGCTGACTAGTTTTTATTTATGCACTTATACATGACATATAGTTAGAATCACATCTTTTAAATCAACTAGTAACTCCACTACGAGTAAGTTAGATCATCACTGAAGCCTTGTCACAATTGTAATCTTAAAAAAAAATGATAACTCTCAAAGGGTAGTCTACATATTTAAATTAGTGTTTAAAATAAATATGCAGCAGCGTTTTATAGTTTTTAAGGAGCCAAAGAAACTTTGAAAATATTACGTAATTGAAATAAAAAGGAGGTGAAAATCAGTTTTTAGGCACAGTGAATTTGTTTTTAATACAATTTCGTTTGAAGTCTTGTAGCTAATGATTTTTTACTGTTCAAGCTATATATAAAGTTAACCAGAACAAGATCAAGAGTGAGTAGTGTGTAAATGAACATGAAGAATGACCCTCGCTGGGAACGACTAATCAAGCGATGTGGGTTGAAAAGGGCGAAGGGGGGGTCGGCATGTTTCGAGACCAACAATGCTTCTTGCGTTTAAAATGTGTTGAAAACACATCATACCCACCATTAGCCGGCCCTGAACCATTTGATAGCTAACATACAGATTCATGTACACACTCATCGTAGGAAACCATATACCAATTAAGAGCTATCTTACAGATACAGTTAACACTCTGAGGCTAAGCAACATTTGAGAACATACATCTTTCAGACGCAAGTTTTTATATTTTTGTTTTCCTATACCATGCTATTCTTAAGGTGAAATGAAGTAATTTTTTTTTACTTACAACTCCGTTGAAAGTGCATGTTGCTAGACAACCTATTTTTGTACACACAATGTTGCCGTTTGAGCAAGTGCAAGTGTTACAGTCTCCGGAAGGAACCGAATCGCCATCATTGTACAGCTGATGAGCAAATGTAAAAATGTATATTATTACGTCATTTACTGGCAAGCACTAAGAAGCTATATTTAGTCTAAATTCTATAGGCTTTAAAAACTTTTTCAAAAATAATAAATGCTTCTGCTTGAAATAGAAAATGTTCTACAATACTTTATATTTCTTATCTTAGCTATCTGTTACAGGCAGTCCTTCAATGCAGAAAATTATTGCGTCCTACGCTTATACTTAAGTTCTTTTATAAAAGTTAGACAAATGGATCTCAGAGAATGTTTATAAAAGAAACTCAAGGAAATATCATATCGAGTCGTAAAATCGTTGAACTGACCACACCGTCCTTTTTACATGAGCCTGTGGGACAAGCAATCTTGGTGCAGCCGATATGTCCACTCCTACAGATACAGGTGTTACAGGAGTCCACGGGCACCAGGTCGCCATCATTGTACACCTGGTTAGAGATGTTAAAATTGGATAAATTATTGGACATAACACACAATCGTATGTATGATAAATGTGTTTTGTGTGAGACAAAGCAATCGATTTTAAATTAATTGCTAATTTTCAACATGTAGGTGTTCAATTTCCCCCATAAACCTCCCTTTCTCATTAGACACTCCACTTTTGTATCCGCGGCGTGGAATGGGTTGCCTGAACAAACCAGGGAAGCCAACACACCAAGAATATTAAAAAACTCAATGAAAAAAATCAAGACTACACGTAAACCATGGATACGCTTAAGACTGAATAATCTACTGTTTAGAGGGAAAGTCTGTAATATATAAACAATCACACCCCCCCCGTACCTATTCTTCTAACAAATTATCCTTCATGCACCAGACACACTGTACTCCAATGAACTGAGCGTCCATTTCACTCAAGATGAAGAAAACCCCTCCAAAGTTAATTAAAGCCCACCGAATTTCAACGTGGGACTTTGTATTTTGACTGGCTGTTTTTCTGAACTGAACCAATGATTTTCGAGCCAGTTCGGTTGCTGGTAAATAATATATGCATCACACTTACAACTCCATTGAAGGTGCAGTTGCTTGGACAAAATATTTTGGTGCAAACGACGTTGCCATGGCTACAAGTACACGTGTTACAGTCCTCTGAAGGCACGGGATCTCCGTCATTGTAAATCTGGATAAAAACAGAAGAAATCAAAGCAGCTTATAAAATTCTTATTTTTCCAAAGCAAGAAACACATTTAAAAAAAAATAAAACACACTAATTAACCATTTTATGAACCTCCACCTTAAGATACTGCTTCTAACTTCACTTAAAAATCATTTTCGGCAAAAGGGGGTGACACAGTACGTAAAATTAAGGAGTTATTATTTTATTTTATATTTGTATCCAGGGCCGGACATAGGGCTAGGTGAACGAGGCAGTCGCCTTGGACCCCGCGCTTTTCAGGGCCCTACGCTTTGACTAAACATTTTTTTCCTACAATTTTTACTTAATATTTGTTTGTTTTAATAAGAGATGTATCATGAAAGATTTATAAAAAAAAAATTCAGGATAATTAATTAGGTAAACAGCATACTAAAAACATATTATAATGACCCTGAAATCTAATTAAAAATATTTTTCCTAGAGCATTTTAGAAAGCATTTTATAAATACGAAAAAGCAATTTTTAGGCTTTCAATTGCCATGGTGATTGAGCTAAATGTAAGGATAATATTGATTGGACCATCCGGTCCCCATTAGATCCCTTATAGGAGGGCTAGTTGTATATTTTATATTATGATATCTCGTACAGTCCAACCTCTTATTTAAGATGTAAGTAATGTAACTATAATGTTTATGTTCACCAAATTTGCAAAACAAAGCGATGCGCTATCCTTTCCAAGTATTTTCCAAATATTTATGCAAAACCGCTTTGTGAAACAAGATGGGAAACTCGTGTGCAAATTGTAAATTCAGTGCAATATCTAACAGGTAAATTCTCTGATGCAATTTTTGAAGTTGCAGAGCAAAGTAGTGATAAAAAAGCTCGTATTAAGCAAGTCAAATAAATAAATACATATATATAGTTGAGGGTTTCTGAACATATTACAATTCTTTAAAAAAAAACAATTTCACTAAGATTCATCAACAAAAGTTTGTTCAGAAATTCACTTGATCCGTAGCTTTCTAATAAATTTTCCAGGACCCCTCACATTTTTTAAAATTTCATTAAAAAGAAAAAAAAGAAGTTCTAAAAAAACTGATTTGAATCGAAATTAGCATATTACACGTTTCTTTTTAAAATAAAAAAAAACGTGGTAACCCTAATAAAAATAAAAATATTTTTAAAAAAGTTTTAAAGATACCACGTTTTGTGAACTAAAAAGAAGAAAATAAACTAAAAACGTGGGGCGCATTCGGCTGAAATT
>MUZC01004445.1:422142-438542 GCA_002072015.1 Radix auricularia
GGGGCGCGGTGGTCAAAGTGTTAGTGCGCTGCGGTACAAAAACAATTCTAAAATAAAAATAAAAATCGGTCACGGGTTCAAACCCCGGTTCTGGCACCCCTACGGGTAGATGATGCTCGTTAAAACCTTGGCTGGTAGTTCATCTAGGAGAAGGAAACTCCGAATACAAATCCTCCGCTGCCTTGCGGCTATACCTGCCTTGCGGGAAAGGCTAAGGGAGTAAACCCTGAAAGAAAATCAGGAATTGGAGCACCTACAGGCGGTCTATACATAAGACTTATGTACATACCGGCAGCTCCTGCGACGCCAATGGCAGCCAAGCTGCATCGACGCAAGTCGTTCCCTTGGTTACACCATTGACGTGGAGAGGGGGGATATGCTGTATGGGCAGCAGCTAATTCTCCATAATACCCGCCCAGGCTTGCATCACCTCTGGAGAGGACACTCCAGCGTCGCCGCAAGGTGTCGATAAAACACGGGAAGCAGCAGTTACCGGTTATAAGCCAAAGCTCAATTGACGTAGAGGCTGCTTCCGACGGTGGGAGAGACTACCAATGTCTCACTGGACAGCTACCGCCCGCCTCAAACTGGGCAGCCCCCAGTCAAATAGGTGCTATCCCGTCATGGCCTGCCTTCTCCACTGGGTGCGTGGAGATTAGAGTACCACTCAACAAGTGGGCCACTAAGCCCTGCACCAAGAAATACAAAAAAGAAAAAGAAGACCCCAGCTCTTCGAATCGCTAGCTGGAACGTGAGGACTATGTGTCCCGGCATCACTGATGATCTGCAGTCCATAAACGACACACGGAAGACAGGAATAATCGATAGAGAACTTAAAAGGCTAAAGATTGACATAGCATGCCTTCAGGAGACCAGGCTCCCAGACAACGGTTCACTCAAAGAGGCCAATTACACCTTCTTCTGGCAAGGCAGACCGAAAGACGAACCTAGACAGCATGGTGTGGGTTTCGCTGTTAAAAACACTCTTCTACCATCCATTGAACCACCGTCATCAGGCACGGAGAGGATCCTCACTCTAAGACTCAGAACAACTGCGGGCCCAGCAAACATTCTTAGTGTGTATGCCCCAACACTCTATTCAACTCCGGAAGAGAAGGACCAGTTCTATGGAGCGTTAGACCAGGCAATAGCCGGCATCCACAAAGACGAGGCAATCTATCTCCTAGGAGATTTCAATGCTAGAGTGGGGAGCGACCACGAAGCCTGGCCCACCTGCCTTGGACTATTTGGAAGAGGAAAGTTAAATGAAAATGGACAAAGGCTTCTGGAATTGTGCTGCTCACGAGG
Source organism: Radix auricularia (assembly GCA_002072015.1). NCBI lineage: Eukaryota > Metazoa > Mollusca > Gastropoda > Lymnaeidae > Radix > Radix auricularia. Next base: position 423,451 of record MUZC01004445.1, read on the forward strand.
CTTGTGTGTGACCAACACTTTCTTCAAGTGCAAGGATATACATCAAGTATCTTGGAGACACCCTCGATCCCACCAATGGCACCAGCTGGACCTCATTATCACCAGGCGTGCACAACTAGCTAGCGTCCTACTCACTCGCAGCTATCACAGTGCCGACTGTGACACGGATCATTCCCTTGTCGCCAGCAAAGTACGAATAATGAGGAAAAACTCGTACCACACAAAGAAAAAGGGAAGTCCACGCATCAATACCTCCTGCATGAAAGACCCTGCGATAGCGCAGCTGTTCAAAGACAAGGTGAAGGAAAGTCTCTCAAAGATGTCCCCATGCGTCACCATTGACTCCAAATGGACGCAACTGAGAGACACAATCTATACATCCGCAATACAAGCCTTTGGCAAAAAATCTCACAAAAACACGGACTGGTTTGATGAACATTGGGACGAGATGAAACCCGTCACTGAAGCAAAAAGGAAAGCTCTTATGGCTTACAAGGAAAAGCCTACACCTGACAATTTGCATGCTTTAAAAACAGCTAAGTCACTTGCCCAAAAGGTTGCACGTAAATGTGTCAATACCTACTGGCTTAAGCTCTGTTCCAGTATACAATCAGCTGCAGACATGGGCAATGCAAAAGTCATGTACGAAAACATCAAAAAGGCAACGGGCCCCTTGACGTCAAAAGCTGCTCCCCTAAAGTCCAAAAATGGAGAAATTATTCAAGACCAGGCAGCACAGCTAAAACGGTGGGTTGAGCATTATCTGGAATTGTATTCAACAGTTACCACAGTCTCCAGCACCGCTCTAGATGACATCCCAGATATGCCACTCATGGAAGAACTTGATGTCGTGCCCACACAGGAAGAGCTGAGCAAAGCAATTGACAGTCTAGCTTGTGGAAAAGCGCCTGGGAATGATGGAATACCACCAGAGGTTCTAAAGAGTGGCAAGACAGCTTTACTCCAACCATTGCACGAGATTCTGTCCCTCTGCATGGAACAGGGCTACATCCCCCAAGACCTAAAGGATGCAAATATAGTGACACTATATAAAAACAAAGGTGATAGGAGTGATTGCAATAATTATCGCGGCATTTCACTCCTTAGTATTGTAGGAAAGACCTTTGCCCGCGTTATACTAAAACGTTTACAAAGCCTAGCATCCCGCGTCTATCCAGAATCTCAGTGTGGTTTCCGGTCCGGTCGGTCTACCATAGACATGGTGTTCTCCATACGACAGCTCCAGGAAAAATGCAGAGAGCAGCAGATGCCACTATACATTGCATTTGTGGACCTTACAAAAGCCTTCGACTTAGTCAGTCGCAACGGGCTATTCCAAATACTGGCAAAAATTGGATGTCCCCCTCACCTACTTGCCATCATCAGACAGTTCCATGAAAATATGCTTGGCACAGTACAGTTCGATGGAGCTAAGTCAGAGGCCTTCCCTGTCAGCAGCGGAGTTAAACAAGGTTGTGTACTCGCACCAACACTCTTCGCAATATTCTTCTCTGTACTTCTTCGATACGCATTCAAGGATAGCAGTGAGGGAATCTGGTTACATACCAGAGCTGATGGAGGACTTTTCAACACTGCCCGCCTCCGAGCCAAGACCAAAACGACGGATGTCCTAATTCGAGAGCTACTATTTGCGGATGATGCGGCACTAACAGCACATACAGAATCTGGTTTGCAACAACTCGTGTCAAGCTTCTCCAATGCCTGCAAAGAATTTGGTCTGCAAATCAGCTTGAAAAAGACAAACATCATGGCCCAAGACACTCGACCTCCTCCTACCATAAATATCGATAATGAAAACTTGGAGGTTGTGGACAGCTTCACCTACTTGGGATCCAAGGTCTCCAATACACTGTCCATTGAAGAAGAAATAAACAGCAGAATTGGCAAGGCAGCCGCAACAATGGCTAAACTAAATAAGCGGGTCTGGCAAAACACCAAGCTAACGGAGAAAACCAAACTGTGCGTCTATCGAGCCTGTGTCATCAGTACACTACTATATGGGAGCGAGACATGGACCACTTATACATCACAAGAGCGTAAGCTTAACAGCTTCCATTTGAGATGCTTGCGCCGCATCCTTGGTATTAAATGGCAAGAAAAAGTGCCTAATAGTGAGGTACTAACGCGTGCCAATACCCAAAGCATGTTCTCAATTCTTAGTGAAAGACGCCTGAGGTGGCTAGGACATGTCAAAAGAATGAGCCCCGGCCGCATCCCGAAGGACCTCCTATATGGTGAACTTGCTTCAGGAAAGAGGAAAACAGGTCGCCCACGCTTGCGATTTAAAGATGTCTGTCAAAGGGACATGAAAGCAGCCAAAATACATACAAGTGACTGGGAGTGTAAGGCAGAAGACCGATCTACGTGGCGCACAGTTGTCAAAGAGGGCGTCATAGTAGCCGAGGAGCGAAGAATGGAGGAGGCTGCAGACAGAAGAGCTAGGAGAAAGGCCAAAACATTTGGAAGCACAGAACTCGTGTGTAAAAACTGTGGCAAAGACTGTCACTCAAGGATAGGACTGCACAGTCACTTGAGGAAATGCAACCCAACCCAACGGTGATGCACCATCGTCTCGCGAGACGGAAGGATGCCGGATATTCATGAAGGTGGCAGTGGCGTAGTAAGAGGGGGGAAGGGGGGCTAATTCCTAGTAATTAATTATTTTCTAACAACGACAATTGTATATAGGACAGCCGAGCTTTATGTCGAAATTAAAGAAAAACCAAATAAGAAATTAATAAACGAAGTAATGGAACTATCATAAAGCACGGGAACGTTTCAACATCAAACTTCTTATTATATATAAATTCTTTTGATATCAATACTATTTTGATATTAATTAAAAAAACGAGAGGCTTAAGTGGTATGAGAAGGTGACACTGATATGGTTGCAATTGAATTTATTCTTAAAATTTAACATCTGCTCGTGTTGTAAAGGCAAAACTTACTGTACCCTATATTTTTTCAAACATAAGCTAATCGAATGCTCCGAGCTGCGGCATTTTGTTTGGGTCGGCAAATTCCTTGTTGTTAATTAGCTTCTAACAAATGAGAATCTTTAAAATAAACATTAAAAGAAGTAAAGCCGAAATAAATGAAAATTAAAAGAAATGGAGAAACTGTATCAAAATATCTGAACGTTTCTACATCAATTATTGCTATAAAATCTTCTGATTCTAATGCTACTGGGTGGACAATAATAGTGTGCTAGTACATATTGTAATTGTTTAAAGTTTGACTATAACGTAAGGCAAACTACTGGGAAAGAGTTGTTGGTTTCATTATATGGTTTAAGCTTCCAAAGCATCTTTATTTTTTTAACCTTTATGTCTTTTGTTTTGTAGAATCGACAAAAATAATGGACAAATGACTTATTTCGTGGAATTAAAACTTGGTACCCATAAATAAAATATTAGCATCTCATAAACAAGTGTTCAACAATGGCAAGTTTTGTTGTTGTTTTGTTTTTAATTTTTATTTGAAAGTAATAAAAATAGGATTAAAAAAGAATATAATATGAATAAAGAACAGCAATAACTTTTTTAATTAAAACAAAACTAAGGGGCAAGAAGTTCTTGTAGCAAAATTGAATGTGATTTTTTTTTTGCTGTCAAAGAAATGACAATACTGTTGCAAAAAAGGCAGTATCCTGGACCCGATCCATTTTCTTTCAAAGTAAGTTCGAGCATTCCGAAAACATAGGGGGGGGGGGGGGGGAATGGGAAAAAATACAACTTGTCATCTAAAACTCAAATTGATCTCATAGCAATTTTAGAAGATACAGTTCGAGAAAAAGCATCTTTCTTCGGAACAAAATACCAAATATTGTTCCATTGTGTTCGATAGCTCCTCATATATTTCATGTAAGGATCAAACAAGTTCATTTGTTTAATAAGTAACGATGGCAGATAATTAAACGCTGCACAATCCTTAAAAGATGTTATTAACACAAAAGTGAAACTGCTTACAGTTTACGAAATTTCTGAATTATTTTAAATAAATGATGATCTCAAAATAATCGATTGTCAGTGGCACAGCTTGGTGTAATACTTTTTTGTGGCTGGAAAGTATACAGGCGTTTAAGAGAGAAGTAATAATGGGAAAGACGCAAACAAGGTATGGGTTAGCCTGACCGGACGTATCAAAACAGCGAACGTTTCGGCAAAGAGCCTTTATCAACGAACATACAAGCCACAGAAAAAACGAAAATAAAAAATGAAAAATGAAGGAACTAAGCTGCGGTGGAATCCGAAGTATCCAAAGAAAAAGTGAAACTGAGAGATGACAGAGCGATTATATATAGGAAAGCAGAGAGGGGGCGGGGCAAGCGCCTAGGTGGACAAAGAAAAGACCATATTCATCCCATGTGGTGCAATTGTACCGTGACTGTCTATTAATCTGTTTTCAATCTGGACTCTCGTGGGTGTGTTTGTGCACGAGACAATAGCAGTGACTGCCAGGTCCTTGACACCCATATGGTCGCGTCCATTGAAGTGACGGGAGACGGGAGAAGAGAGAAGTAAAAACACAAAATCTGACTGTCAGATCTCCTCTAACGTTTCATTCAACCCAAATTTTTTACTAGCTACACCAACTGAAACGAATTCTCTGACAATTTTAGTACACTTAAGGTTGTTGTGCATTTTTTTCGATGTCCTTACGCCGTTTTGAATATCAGAGAGGCAGAAAAAAAATCTCAAAAAACGAAAAAAAGATATAGGCATTGGGCGATTTTAACAACACAGTCTTAAAAATAATGAATGAATGTAAGACCATTTGATTTTTTTAGTTTATAAAGATATTGATCCTGGAAGTTACCCTGCCTAAAATAAAATTATTAATTCGAATATTGCTTACAGCAGTCTTAAGTAATACAATGTTTTAAAATAGGTTATCTAAAATTAAATTAATGAAAAATTATTTGCGATCAATAACGAATACACCGAAATTGTCTATTGTAAGGCTATTGACAAAGGCATGGCTGAAAAAATGGATACATGGTAGATTGAGCCATGACGGAAAGCAATAAACGTTACATTTTATTTAAGAAATGAAACTTCTTTTTATTTCTAATAATTCTAATATAAAATTGTAAAGGCTCCGCACTGTTACTTTCTTTTAAAAATGCCTTTACTTTAAAGCGTCAACATACTTTTCGGGCGGGGGGTGTGGCAATTTGGGTTCTGCCCCGAGCGGCACATACCCTAGCTATGCCACTGAATGTTGGCAAACTCTAATTTTGAGATTTTAACAAAACCAAAGAAGTTTCATCATATTATTGGTTAGTTAAGAGAAAGGGAAACCGGTGTATATTAATTAAAATGGGGTCATCACATAATCGTTACAATGAAGTCAAAGTAGTGTAATTAGACAATTTGGTAATTCAGTCAAATGGTGCATAAAGACAAATTGTGCATTATGAAAAATTGTGCATTAAGGCGAATAGCGTATTAAGTAATATGGTGCTTTTTAAAATTCAAACAGTGCATCAAAGCAAGTTGTGCATTAAATCAAATGGTAATTTAAGTTAAATGATATTTTAAAATGCAAATGATGTATTAAGTAAAATGGTGTATAAGTAGAATGGACTATTTAAAAAAATGGTGTATAAAGTAAAATGGTGTATTAAGTAAAATGGTGTATTAAGTAAAATGGTGTATTATGTAAAATGGTGTATTAAGTAAAATGGTGTATAAAGTAAAATGGTGTATTAAGTAAAATGGTGTATTAAGTAAAATGGTGTATTAAGTAAAATGGTGTATTAAATCAAATGGTGCATTGTGTCTACGTGAGCCACTAAGCCAAAGAGATGCAATCAGTCAACATTAAAAGACGGTGTGTTACGTCTAAGTGGTTTATAAGTCGAAGTGACTTAAGCAATAGGACGTATGATAACATAAGGCTTGACGCATAATTCATGACACTGAGCATCTGGACTAGGTCGTACTTACAATCCCGTTATAGGTACAGTTCGGACTCGAACACAGCATCTCGGTACAAACAATACCCAAGTCAGAGCACGTGCAAGTGTTGCAGTCGTGTGATGGTACGGTGTCTCCTGTCTTGTACACCTGATGTCGATGGAATCAAATGAGAGAAGTGTATGCAGAAACAGTTAAAATTCATAAAAAGAAGGAGATAGCATGGTAATCGAAGTGCTTTTGAGAACGCAGAGTACAGCAAAATCAAAGAGTTTGACAATGATACAAGAAATCGAAAATTGAAATATATGTATTGATTAAACAAGTACGAAATCTTTTTCATTCATTTTCATCATATTTTTAATCATATCTTTTACCAGCAAATGAATTTTTATTTCTTTGGAACTATTTCTGTTTCAACATTTCAACATCCCAAAATCTCGTAGATCTAAGTTAGTACTATTAGTAGGCCTACTATTAATTTGAGATACGCTTTTATGGCAATAAATTTAGAAAACTCTGAGCTCAAAGTATAATAGTTGTAAGAGATTTTCTTTGATGTTATTTAATGAAATGTTTCAAATTCTTGATTGAAAATTGTACATACCACGCCATCCCTCTGACAGAGTGGTGGTGGACACAACATTCGTGTGCAGGGATATGAACCATTCCTACAAATACACGTGTTGCATGTGTCCACGGGCACCCGTTGACCATCTTGATAGACCTGGAGACAGGGAGGGGGGAGGTGTGGGGTAAATAACATGATTACAATGTTCCGCTAGTTGGTTAGTGGCAGGCAAATCGGCGATACCTTGCAAGATTGTTCATCTTTTATTTCCACTATTTATTTATTGTGTGTGTGTGTTTCTTATAAAGCGGAGTTCAGCAGACACTGTCGACATCTTGATACAAAATTTACTATAAAAACATTAAATCTGGATCCAGTGGTTTATTTAAATCGAATGTCTTCCGCGGAGCCTCACCTCAATTCAGTTCAATACAAAGAACCTGAACAATTTTGCAACCATTCTCAGATGTTGACATCTATACTTGATTGCCGATAATAGAAACTAAAGTCATTGAGTAGGATCAACATCATTTAATGTAATAAAATACCACAGAATATGACACCAGCTGTTGCAACGATATGATCGATTAATTAGGATTACGGGTACTTGACATTAAAATCTTTAAATCAGTTAGTAAGGATGTGGTGAGAGTAAAAAGTTCACTCCAGACCTATGCTGATGTAAATCATGTATGATAAACTTTCATAATTTAAGTGGTCAGTCTTTTTAAGACTTTAAATGTAATCTTTTCCCTTTCATCATGTAACTGTATGGGCCGACCGAGTTATTAAGTTAATAACAAACTATTTGGACTTTAATATTATTTATTGTATAGCTTATCTGATCTATACATTTTGCAATAGTTTCTCCACACGACTTAGAAAATGTGTATTTGTACGGCTTACCTGACCTATAAGGCTAGTAAATTCTTACATGAATTATAAGCTATTAATTGTATGTCCCAACTGTTCTATAAAGCAAGTGTTTGTTGACATAGGTGCGTGACCTATAAAGTTTGTAATAACTGTATCCCCACCTGAACTGTAAAGAAAGTAACTATAACCTACCTGACCTATACAGAAAGTAACTATAATCTACCTGACCTATACATGAAGTAACTATAACCTACCTGACCTACACAGAAAGTAACTATAACCTACCTGACCTATACAGAAAGTAACTATAACCTACCTGACCTATACAGAAAGTAACTATAACCTACCTGGTCTATACATAAAGTAACTATAACCTACCTGGCCATTGTAGAGACAAAAAGACATCACTGTCGGAGTCATCGCGAGAACAAAACACAATATCAGTTGGGTACTCGCCATAGCTGTTAGATAAATGAAATACATCATAAATTCATTAAGGCCAATTACTTAAAACAAATAAAAAGAAATGGTTGAAATGAAGAAAAACCACGTTTGCTCTTTTCTCTTCTTGCACTCTCTAGTCTCTCCTTTATGTATTCGATACCTGTGTACGGTATCAAATGTTTCTTTGATTGGTCTTTTAAACTTCAGCATTAAACAACTTTGATGTAACTAAAATTATGCATGAAAACGTTGATACAAGAATAAATTTATTGATTTCAATCATGACACAAGTAGTTTGTTATGTTACCTATCTGTGAGAATGTGTTCTTCAATTTTGGGTATTTAATTAAAAACAATAGTGTCTAAGCTTTTGCTTGCGTAATTCAATTTTCGGTAACCCTGTAAGCTCAACTCCAGGGCTTTTATAACGATGTGTGCGAGCTGTAGCATTGACACATCCGTGAGCTATCTTTAGCTATTCCTTCATAACCTGGTGTCCCTTGACCCTGACGTATAGGTCGAATCAAGTCGTTTGAACCAGTGGGCCCCAAAACACAGGTGTATGGCCACGTGTTAATGTTAAGAAAAAATACAATTATAGTTATAATGATGAATTTTTAAAAAATTCACTCAAAATTATAAGAATATGGATACTTATTAATGAAATAGTCTACATTTGTTGAGTCAGTTACTATTCTTACCGTAAGGACCAACGTGGCGTTGTCATTTTGGTTCTGTTGACCTGTTGGGCACTCTGGCGTTCAATTACAGACAATTAATTTTATTTGTAAAACTATTGACGTTTTCAAAAATTCATTGAAGAGTTTGAAAACTGATATTAAAGGTTTTTCTGATCTTGATTTGTTCTCGTATAGGCAGGTTTGATGGCAATCTTGGGCGTGACCCTGTTTAAAAAAACATACAAGTTTTAAGGAATTTAGTGGACAAAAAATGAAGCGGTAACAACAAGGGTCGAGGAGTTTTCTTAAATATAATGATCAAAGGAAAACGTGTGATGGACCGGCGACTTGAGATGACAGCGGTGATGAATAGAATATAAAAAAGTCTGTCCGCTAATTAGGTCGGTGAATATAAGGAGAAAAATGTGACAAAATGATTTTTTGTTGAAGATATGATAGATGTGTTGTGATTTTTAACCAACATTGCGATTAATATGGTGGGTATGGTGGCAGAGGTGTACCTTTGGGTAACAACCGACCTGCCCTCTGATTGAAGGGAGGGGGGAGTCAGCAGATGATTTCATACAACATCTAGACACACATCGGTGCAATTCCAGGGCGGTAGAATACACATTTGTACTTATATTAATAGCATTAAAGTTGGTTAGATGCGATTTTACTCAAACGTAACACGCGTGTTTTTTTAAATTAATTAATTATTTTTTTTTTGTTGTATTACCTTTTTGTGTGTGTTATAATTGACTTTGTGCATACATTACACACAAAAAAAATTAAATCATAATATGACAAAGTCGATTTTAACTCTAAATAATTTTAGTGTATTCACAAAGTCGATTATAACAAACTTTAAGTGATGGGTCGTTCAACTTTTATAATTTGAGATTCATTGTTTTCAAAGTTCTCTTGCCAATGATTTTTACATCAAATTCATGAACGATAATTCATGAAAGTTCACTCCTTTCATTCCCTCTTTCTTACACATTCTCCGCTGCAATAACACCAACATCTCGGACACAATCAAAGTCATTGAACTGCTTTGATGTTTCCCGTACTTTATATTATACACATAAATGGATGCGGGCAGATGTTGAAAAAGTTTTGGAGTGAGTGTAATACAATAGTCGCGTGTATGTGCTTGACACACTTTTGGGAAACATTTTCACATTGTATCTAAATGTATTGAAACACAAGAATGTTTATTTCATTAATTCAATATTCAAGTTCGGAATATCATATTTACATTGTCTTACACAAAGAATATGTGGTAAAATGAGGAAGAATACTTCATCAGGATAGCACATCGCTAAAATGGACGTTTTTGTTAACTATTTCCGATGCATTCATCTTATGTGCTACTAATGTGCTGTTATGCTTTGGATATCGATGCAGCACATCTAGTGCAACTATGTATTCTGATGTAATTGGTGTGTTGGAGACAAGGGTCATCAATGTTAGGATGATTGCACTGTGTTAAAAGTTACAACAAATTTTTAGTGTTGCTTTGAGCAACTGTTGAAGCAACATTTTTCTGTATAGAAGGAGCGTTTGTATTAGATAAGATAATAGCCCTTGAAAAACACCTCTAGGATTTGTACTGTTCTACTTCAACATTTCGAATTCAGATTGTTACAGTGTTTTGTTTGATTAATTTACCAAGGGCTAAACATCGTAGTATAAACATTAATTATATATTATTATTGGCTTTCATTCCCCAGGGGACGTAATGCATGGCTGAATCCCAACATGAGCCATCAGGATTTTACGGTAGATTTTCGTTCTGATATCTGATCAGAGGTAAATAATCTTTTTGTTTACCTCACTGTTTGACATCAACATCGATTGTTGGTCATATCCAGGAACAAGCCCCATGGGTAAGGGAGTGGAGTTTAAATCCGTAACGCTCGTTTAAAAGCTGTAGTTAAATAGATAAGCAACTCTACCGCCCTACAGTGGGTGGTACAAATAGATAAGCAACTGTACTGGCCTAGTTTAATAGATAAACAACTGTACCGGCCTACAGTGGGTGGTATAAATAGATAAGCAACTGTACTGGCCTAGTTTAATAGATAAACGATTATAGAAAGGTAATCCAATAGATAAACAACTGTACAGATTTAGTTTGTGGTACAGTATAGATACAACTTTGCTAGCCAGCTATACAAATAGATAACCTAAGGTTCATGTCTAGACTGGTACAGATAAACTACTGTACCGGTCTAGCCCCGGATGCAAATATATTAACAACTGTACAGGCCTAGTTAGAGGTAAAAAAATTTATAAACGGCTGTACCGATCTAATCTGAAGTTGTTTTGTTGTTTTAAAAAAGTGTCCCTTAACCTCGTGGCCGTAGGGGGTTCCAATGTTTCCATTAGAACTTTCTCGGGCCTTGGTAGACTTAGCGGCGCCCATCTGCTTTCGAAGTCAGCGTTGGACATTTTAGCAATAGCAATACATTAATTTTTACAATTTAATTTAGCGTGGGCTAGATCCCACGCACCTCATCTTGTGAGGCCAGCGCACCTAAACAACTGTACAGCTCTGGTGGTGGTTACTGACAGGAGCTGCTAATGTACAACTCTGATCTGGTTTTAGTAAATATCTATAACGAAACAGAATAATGAGTCTTAAAGAAGAAACCATTCCCTGAAGCAGACATCTGAAACTGGGTGCAATGATTTAGTTGGAGTGTTTTTGATGACAAAGTATCGGATTAACAGCAGAAAATATTTAATCTCCCACCCCCCGCCCCTGGCCATAAGTAAGTCCTTAAATTTCGCCCGTAGCCCCTTTGTTCTACATTTATTAATTCTATATTGGTCTTTTTTTAAAACAATATAGTTTATCAATAATAAGGTTACAATAACGAGTTATCAGGCTATTCGCTACCTTATCACCGTCTAGTCACTGCGTATACACATATTAGCCACTGCACGTTCACATATTAGTGACTGCACGTACACATTTTAGTGACTGCACGAACACTTTCTGGGGGCGCGGTGGTCTAAATGGTAGCGCGTTGGACTACCGAATCGCTGCAAGAACCCGAGTCGCGGGTTCTAGTCGTGGTGCTGGCAAGGCCCCCCGGGGCTTTGCGCTAACCACACAATCCCCTGCTCGTTAGTGGTCAATGAAACTTGTGAACGCTACTTCACTTGCTTCCATGGACCTTCGTGGTCTTTTTAAAAAGAAAGAAAAAAAGACGTACACATTTTAGTGACTGCACGTACACATTTTAGTGACTGCAAGTTTATAATTTAGTCACTATGTGTACACATTTTAGTAACTGCGTGTACTCATTGAGTCACCGCATAGCTAGAATCTAGCAACTAAAGGTATACAGTCTAGTCACTACGTGTACGCAGTCTAGAAACAGCTAGTACACAATGTTTACAGTTTAATATATACACTTCATCACCGGTTGATTTAGAAAAAACTTTGAATCACACTAAATTTACAACAAAACAATGGTAGCTATTCAATCGTAACCCGATTTCCTTTTTCCTTCCATTATCATTTTTTTCACCAATCAGAAAATCTATTGCTAGATTCCGTGGCATGGAATATAAAGACGCCCTCTGTATATCCTGAAATTAATCCAGACTCTAGGAACAGAAGCAACACGTAGGTTAGGTGATGTCTACGTTCTCATCACCTGTTGGCCAACCCACTTCGATTTCACATTTGAAGCATCCATGTAGCCAAGAGAGGCAAACCGTTGTCCAGAAAGCCCCGAGGAGCTTGTCCCAGGTTTCCTAAAGAGATAACCATAAAAAGCTTTTTAAATTATTTTTTGAAGTCGTGTTAGTATCTTTATGTATCATATAGAATGGGACAGCGATAAAGATTTAAATATAATATAAAATACTCAAACTAATTATGCAACGAAAGCAATAAATTTGAGCTTTATTTATAAACTAACACAACAGTAGACTTTAATGCTTTCATCAGTACAATAACATGTACAATAATGTCATGTTATTGTACCGAGGAAGGCATTAGCCAAAACGTCCTCTGTCAGTTTATAAATAAAGATCAAATTTAATTTAATGTTTTCATTGCACAATTAGTTTGTGTATTTTGTATTTTAGATTCTTTTTGTAACCAAATATATCCTTATCCGAACAAAATAAGATACAAACACATATAAAACTACGGCATTAACTTAACGATGTATTCAAGATTTTTTTTAAAAAAGAAGAAAAAGATATTTACTTAAACTTATAAACGTTGCTCTACTCACAGTGCAATGCAAACATTTCAATCATCCAGTCAAACCGCAAAGCTTGTCTGCTTCCATCGTTCCAACATTTGACATCATGTTTTCTTATGTTGAACTCGGCAACTACACAGCTACACATCTCCTTTAGATTTTAAATTATTTTCCTTAAACAGCATTACATGTAAATAGTTAACTATTAAATAGCATTAAATAGTTAACATCTTAAACGTGTTATTTCCTCTTGTTCCATTTTCATCAAAAGAAAATTATTTCGTCCTCAGGTGACAACCGCGCTAATTAAAAGTATTTCCAGCTTGTTTAGTGTCGTGTTCACCCTATCTGATTCTGATTCTGCGATGATATAATAGTATATAGAAAACAGTCTATAACCCTGTAGTAATGCAAACTTACCCAATCAATTTTCTTCTAAAAAGAGTTGCTCTTCTTGGTTCGTACTTCATAAATCAAGGGCTATGGAACTATTTATATCAATTATCAAATACAAATTGATTTGACGCCAACGAAGAAAATATCAATCCATTCACCAAACACGAAACAAAGATTCGCAGAAATAAAACTAACTCTAGAGATATCAGTTTGAACCTTCATTGCCGTATAGTCACGTTGTTTATGATAAAAGTTTTAGTTTAACAATTTAGTTTGATATTAATTATAAAGCAGCAAAGTGTCTGCAGCCATGTGTGGCTATGTTATCAAGTCTCTATCAGAAAGAAGCACATCAAAGAAACTCAGCGTGCCCCTAGGCAAAAGTACATATGTGAGGCTTTTATCTTGTTACTTTAGGCTCAACCAAACACAAAGATTTTTAAAGTTTTTTTTGTGTGGTTTTGTTTGTGTGATTGTGGGCGTGTGTGAGAGAATGTGAGTTTTTGTGTGTTCGTGTGTGCGGTAGAGTGCGGGAGAATGGGTACGAGAGTGTGCGTGAGAGCGTGCGTGTGTGTGATAAAGTGTGGGAATAGTGTGTTAGAGTGAGTGTTTGAGGGTGCGTGTGAGAGTGGGTGAGTGAGAAAGTGTGTGGGAAAGAGGATGTGTAACAGTGAGAGCGTGCAAGAGTGAATGTGAGAGAGAGAGAGTGTGTAGTTGTGGCAGATGGAGTTTACGTGATAATGAGTGTGTATGAGAGTGCGTGTGTGTGAGAGTGCGTGTGTATGAGAGTGCGTGTGTATGAGAGTGCGTGTGTGTGAGAGTGCGTGTGTGTGAGAGTGCGTGTGTATGAGAGTGCGTGTGTGTGAGAGATTGTATATGTTCTAAAGGGAGTTTATGTGATAGTGGGTTATCATTTGATTGGTAGGACAAAAATGCTGTTGTTAAACACTGAATTTTGAAACAGATTATTTTATTACAACTTCATCTTTTCCTAATACGTGTGAAATTTTATTAGCAAATATGTTGTGTAAATAAAAAATTGAACTAATATCAACTACTGATTTATATTTTCTAATTAAATCTTTTTTCGTTTTTGAAAAAAAGTTTTTTTACTTAATGCGGGTAATATTTAAATATATAAACAAATTATTACGCGTAAAGAATGTGTTAGTTAGGGATCAGCGACAGGTGAGTGAGGGTTAGTTAGTTAGGGATCAGCGACAGGTGAGTGAGGGTTAGTTAGTTATTGGACAGCCACAGGAAAATGAGGATTAGGTAGTTAGTGGACAGCGACAGGTGAGTGAGGGTTAGGTAGTTAGTGATCAGCGACAGGTGAGTGAGGGTTAGGTAGTTAGTGATCAGCGACAGGTGAGTGAGGGTTAGTTAGTTAGGGATCAGCGACAGGTGAGTGAGGGTTAGTTAGTTATTGGACAGCCACAGGAAAATGAGGATTAGGTAGTTAGTGGACAGCGACACGTGAGTGAGGGTTAGGTAGTTAGTGATCAGCGACAGGTGAGTGAGGGTTAGGTAGTTAGTGCTGGATCGTCTCCAGCACTTTTCAAACCAAACTGGTCTTGAAATCAACACAACCAAAACAAAAATCATGGACCTCACCAACCAACCCAATGATATAAAAATTAATGATAAAACTATAGAGAAAGTAACCAATTTTACTTATTTAGGAATAGGGCTGTCAATATTGTTGAAAAATGCTGCCCGGGTACCCGTCCAAAATTTGAACGGGTACCCGGGTTACCCGTTCGAAAGGCCTCAAAATTTTTGTCATTATGCCCGCTATTACTACCATTAGCCTTTTACCGCTTTGTTTATTGTGGAAATGCAAATTTTGATGTAATGAGTCAACGAAGGGAAAATGATGACATTGAAATACTACTGTAGTACAGTGGTGTAAAAACAGTGAGCAAAGGGTATGCTAAGGTTTTTTTGAGCG
>MUZC01004445.1:442154-457682 GCA_002072015.1 Radix auricularia
TAGAATTGAGTACTATAATTAATGAAATATTAAATTGTCATGTGAATCAAGTATGCATGCAAAATTTCATCAAAATTGGATGATCAGAAGTGGTTCAAAAAAGGAATTCAATTTTTGCCCCGGAAAGACAAACATCCAAGAAAGCAAACTAAGAAAAACGTGGTAAAATACAATTGCTTGTATTGAGATGGTCTCAAGATATGCCAAATAAAGGCGTGTCATTCGGTTTTAAATAGAAGAGTATGTATCTAAGATGGATTATAAACGAAAAGCGTATGTTTATGTCAATCGGACATTTCAAACAGAAGTTTGTACCTACGAATGAGTGGTAAGCCAAGAGCGCATGATTTTGCCAGATATTTTAAACTCTTCAGATCAAAAAGCAGTTCGTAAATTTATCGATAGATGCTTTAAGAAAAATCCAATGCAAAAAGAACACAAAAAAGTTATCTCCCCGGGGTTGTTGGGCCTTGTGCTAAGAGAGAAAAACTCATGCACAAATGTGCACAGCATCCATTTCTTGTGCACTATTCTTTTAAATACTTCTGTCCGGCAATTTTAAAATGCATCGTGGCATTAGTAATAAGCCATACAGAAAATCCATTGAAGTAAATAAACTTCGACAATCGTTGAGTTCTTACATGACAATGCGTGAAGTAGGAGTGCACCGGATTTCGTCTCCGTCTCAGGAAAATAAGGAAGCTGGCTATTTATACAAATCAGTTTCCGGATACGTCCCTCGCCGGATTTCCCTTCATAAATGCAGAAAAATCCAGCTCCGGCTAAATTTCCAAAACTGAATCCCGTACGCACCTAGTCTGAGGTGAGTGAATTTGCGCTAACACAAAATAGCATTTGATGAATTGATAGGGACTATTTCTCCTAGATATTTTAGGGCAAGGATCAAAACATTTCTGCACAGCTGAATTGCCCCACCCAGTTCAGATGAAAGGTACAATCAAATATCATATATTTAAGTTACAGTAAAAGGTAATACGTTTCCAAGTGAAATGTAAAGGTCTCTGTAATATAATTAATGTTTAACTACACTTTTCTCTCAATTGAAATACCTCGATATGTGGGGGTATAAAGTCGTAGGGCAAAAGTGATAGAAGAACTTTTCGTTTCAATATTATACAACCCTACTCGTGAATGCGCATCGAATGCGAAAAATATTAATGTTTTAAAATATGTATTTTTTTCCTATAATCTAACATAATCTTTTAAAAAGCGATTTCAGTTAACAATGACAGTCTTCGTGTTAATCGATGTGGCACAGGAATATAAAGATGGGATAAGTATGTCTTCAGTAGACTAAAAGAAATGTTACTGTGCAAAAGATGAGCCAGTGTTTTCACAGAACAATTGTTAGTTAAAGAATATTTTTGATCTTCATAAATAAGAAAATAGTTGGAAAGAAAATTCATATATTACATTAATGTACTAAACCTTCAATTAAAAGATACCGCTGAAAGATTCCATATTTATTGCGTGCATTTATTAATTTTTTAATGCAAACAAATGTTGTCTACTTGTAATCTTTGCTTGTTTGCTGCTTAAAACATATGTTTGGTGATACTTCACAAAGACCAGCACTTAAAGTTTCACAATGTTTATAAGAACATTTCTTTTTCATATAATATCAAAGGATGATAGCACACATAGAGAAAAGTTGGGATTACACTCAAGGTCTAGGCCCTTTCAAATCTAACTTGGAAATATAACCCAACAATTACAATAATCTAATGCACCAGTCGGATTGAAGTTTAAAAAATATGATAGATTTGGAATAGGCTACCAAGAAAACAAACAGGCTGTCAACACTTTTAACTCTAATAAATAGCACAAAGATTAGACATAAACGCATTAGTCTTCAGTGGTTCCATGACAAAACTAATATTGACAAAACGACAAGGAGACAAAACGAAAAGGTCTCAAAGAAACTGTGTAGATCACCGTAGAACCCCCTAATGAAGTGTTCGGAACTGTGTCAGTCTGAACATTTACTAAGGGTGTCAGACTTGATAGCTCAGAGGCGAAAACTAAAAACATTTGTTCCATTTTAAACTATTTTTGTCACTATGTCGTTGTGTCACCATGTCATTTCGTCGTTTTGTCATTTGTCGTTTTGTCACCTTGTCGTTATGCCACCTTGTCGTTTTGTCTATTTGTCGTTTTGTCTCTTTGTCATTTGTCGTTATGTCACCTTGTCGTTTTGTCATTTGTCGTTATGTCACCTTATCGTTTTGTAACCTTGTCTTTATGTCACCTTGTCGTTTTGTCGCCTTGTCGTTTTGTCATTTGTTGTTATGTCACCTTGTCGTTTTGTCACCTTATCGTTTTGTCACCTTGTCGTTTTGTCACCTTGTCGTTATGTCACCTTTTCGTTATGTCACCTTGTCGTTAAGTCACTTGTCGTTTTGTCACCTTATCGTTATGTCACCTTGTCGTTTTGTCACCTTATCGTTATGTCACCTTGTCGTTTTGTCACCTTGTCGTTTTGTTAACTTCTCGTTCTGTCTGGTTATCGTCTTCAGTAGAGGTAAAGCGTCTGTAAGCAGTAAATCATATATTTCAGACGAGGATTGAGTAAACACGAAGAAACAACATAACAAACATATTTTTCATTGTAATTTTATTTAGAACTACACAATATTGCCGATATCTAAATTTTAACCTTTAAAAATAGTTAAGATCAATTAAGATGAATTAAAAATTAATTTAATGACATAAAACAATTTGTTAAAATTTCAAATAATTCATTTCAGACATAGATAGGGTTTAAGGTGTAAGTTATTGTATAATTTGACAAAATAATATACATTTGTTTAAAAAGATCGGATCATTGTAAAGCAACATGGAGCATGGTGAATTTTAAACTTTAACTATTCTTAACTTTTCTTAAGCATAACCACTTTGCAATTCTATCAAGAGCGCCCAATTGACACTGAATTTATCATTTATTAATAGATTGCGAAGAATGAATGTACATTATCTGTAGAAGAAAGGTGTCATTCATAAAACATGATTGAAACTGGTCAAGATATCTCTTATTTAAGTCCAAAAATACAACGCCAGTTAACACATTTGATTCGTCCCATCTGGCACGTGCATCTCTGACATCTGTTGGACGGGACAACGTCACCGTTTCTGTACACCTGCAGACATGTAAACATGATATTAAAACTTCTAAAAAAATATTAATATGTTTACAGTAAGCCGCAAATATTTCAGTAACCATCAACTACCGGTACGTCTATTTATAAAGTCACAAGGTGATTCAAATGTAAAACACTAGGTAAAAATTTTGAGAAACTTTCGAATGGTTGGTATGTTAACTTAATAAAAATAATAGGGATCATTCACAGTCAGATGCGCTGGTGGAACAGAACAAAGAGATTATAAAGAAAAGTTTCAAATTTATTACCTTTAATTAACAGCTGATTATAATAAATCATGAGAAATAAATAAGCCTAATATAAATGGGGAAAAAATGAGGAAAAAATACACAATCGCCAAAATCACTCCTTGTGTAATTTTTCCATCGGTAGAAAATTCTTTGTTGATTTTTTTTTCTACATTACATTGTTATAGAAACACTAAAGACGTTGCATTTTTAGTTAAAGTTTGTTTTTAAAAATTTTAGTTTCGCTGGGCTCACAGCTTCAGATTAAAAAAGTGTGATGACGTCGTAAGCATATACAATATAATTTTTTTGGTTATTATCGTTATTGTTTTGTTTTTATTGTTTGATTTTTGTTTGTTTATTTGAATTTTTTGAAACAGTTATTTTAATTCAAAAAGTACAAAAAGACTTCAGTAGGTGTTAAAGTTCAACCTCAACAATATATTCACCTTTCCGTCTTTCCTACAAGTCCTGCACGCCTTTTTTGTACATGAAATATTGCCTCGGCGGCACACACAAGTATTGCAGTCATCGGATGGCACTTCGGCTCCATCCTCATACACCTAAACAATTACAAACAAAGTAAACGTCTACTTAAACATTTTGAAAAAAAGGTTCTAGTATTTAGACAAATCAGTTCTATCTTTTATGGTGTAATACTCCCAACCCTTACAATGAATATATTTTTGCATGCATATATCATATAGACTAGGACAAACTTTTAATACTAAAATATTAATTTTAAAATTAAGAACGATTTCAACCTATATTTCTATAAACGGAGAAATTGCTTGAAAGACATTACAAATAAAACTTTGTGATAATGGGTGGATATATTCATAACTTGAATGGGATAGTGCAGGATTAGGGATAATTGCATGGATGAATCGTGGCGGAGACGAAACCGTGGAATGGATGGAATCGTAACGCAGATGGGAGTTGGTGGCATAGATAGGATGGAAAAAAGAATGTTAAAAGCATTTTGCTTATTATATTGGCCTGTGCACACAAAGAAATCAGTGGTCAAGTTGTGCCAACCAGCTCTGACGTCACGAATATACAATTAAAAGACAAGTCTTCAATATTCTTTGTCCCCAATCAGCCCACATATTCGAATACAGGTAGCGAGACAATATTAGTTTAAAAATACAATTAAACCTTTCATTATCTTTATTTCTGTAAAATCTACAGACATAAACTATTTATTCTAGTTCAGTAGATCTAAAATATGAGTACGACGAAGTTTAAAAGACTATTCTTTAAAATGAAATCTTTCTACTCAATTTTTATCTTAGCGTTAGAAGCTCTGACGAATATAGTAACCAATATACTTCTTCAATTTAATTTCTACATTATCGAAAGATTTATTCATTTTTTTAGATATCCTCCTTCACCCGAGAGTGTTTTGTATATTTTAATAAATATATCTAGACGACTGAATGTTTATAACTAATTCTCTCCCCTTGCATAATTGTAAAGGTAAAATATTTAAATTATAAGGAAATACCACTATCTCGTTTCAGCCTGTTTCTACAACGACAAAAATAGCTAGAGGATTTCAAGTTTTCATCATAAGGCTAACACAAAAAAGTTCTTCTATATAATGTAATGATAATATTGGATTTTGTATTATCACTTTTAAAAAATGTTTAACTGCAATTCCACATATATTTTTAAAAAATTCACTTTGTTTTTTAATCATTAAAAGAAAGAAAAAAAACAACTCTGAGGTTTGTAGTTCCATAGAAACGTTAAGCCTCCTACTTCACGTGGCATTTGTAGCACCACTTATTGTGGCAAAGAGCCACCCACTCTCTGTGGCACATATTTTCCTGTGGCTCAGATCGACCCATTTTTTTGGCACATATCTCACCCAGTTCCACTTCCTTTAACACAGATCCCGTCAACTTCGTTGCAATGATACGAAGCTACATGTAACACTGGTTCTAACCCTTTCAGAGGCATGAATGATCATGATTAGTCCAAACCTGGCAAACGGATTTGAAGCTACAACTTACACGCCCACACTTTTCGCAAGTATCTGGACAGGCCATCAAAGTGCAGACAATAACGCCGTCATTACAACCACACGAGTTACAGTCTCCTGAAGGAACAGCCTGACCGTTATGATAAATCTGGATAAATTTTTTTTAAATATATAAATATTGTTTCAAATTGTATGGATGTGTATATAATATAATATAACGTAATATAATATTTTATAATATAGTTTTTGGCAGAAATAGCATGGCCGATAGTAAAGACTGTATTGAGCAGAAAGTAATTTGAAGGTAGAAATTTAAAGAATGGAACATAAAGCATAGTGTTAGGAAGCTAATTCTTCATTACATGAGCATTTATTTCTTCTCTTTAAAATTTTACAATTTCTCTCTTTGTTTAAAATCGATATTAAAATCTGGTGTGGCGAACCATTTGAAATTGCCAAGTAAAAGAGTTGAATAGTTACAGGGAATATAGTGAGAGTCTCATTACACTTGACGGGATGGTGCAGAGAAACCAACAGATACCAGAGAAATATGGGCCAATGGAAGGAGTTTGGAAAGAACCACTTTCGGGTATGAAATATACGAAAATTAATTTTGCCTTAGACCCTAAAAAGGGAGAAGGTTCCTTCTAAATTATTATTTTTGTTACAGCTGATTAAAAAATCAAGAAATTGATTTATATAAACAAAATGCTACGTATGTGGGTTTCGGTCAAACTGACTAGAAAAGTATAATACTGACAAAATTAAGGTACAAGAGGGATTCGCTTGTCAAAACAGTGTCTCAAAGCAATGCAACCTATCAGAATCGTTTGAACTATTTTTACTCACCACGCCATCTTGAACACATGAGCCTGTGGGACACGCCATCTTGGTACAGTCAATCTGTCCATTTCTACAGATACATGTGTTACAGGTGTCCACTGGCACACATTCACCGTCCTCGTACACCTAAATGGATGGAGAAGTGGAC
This sequence comes from Radix auricularia, assembly GCA_002072015.1. NCBI lineage: Eukaryota > Metazoa > Mollusca > Gastropoda > Lymnaeidae > Radix > Radix auricularia. The sequence continues at coordinate 448,539 of MUZC01004445.1, forward strand.
AATTTATTATTGTGAAATGCTTAATAATATAAAATCTGAAAGCCCTTTCCATCACATCGTCTTTATCAACTAATCAATAGCTCATCGTGACATACACTTTTACATGACATATAGTTGTAAACTCAAATTGTTTAACACCAAATAATAATTCCACATGATATACACTTATAAATGACATATAGAGTTTAGTTGTAATCACATCTTGTTTAAATAATCAATAACTCATCTACATTTTTGTGGCATCGTTAATTGCACTATAATTAAATATTGTGAGAAATGTAATCTTTAAAAATAAGTTGTTCGCTTTCTAATGCTGCATAGTTCTATCTAAAATTGTGTTATTTTTTTTTAAAATTAAGCGACATTAAGCACTACTTTTTCTTTGCAGATCCAAAGGAACAAAAGGAGGTAGACACTCAGTTTTCACTCCAAAAATATCCCAGTAACTATGTTTTTAATATCATTTCGTTTGAAGTCTTGGTTCAAAGCTTTGTTTACTGTTCATTTATTCATAATTTGCTTAAGAATTTTAAATTTTTCCAGACAGTTCAACCAAAATTTAGCAAAAATCATTTTTTTTTAAATTAGCCATTGTAACGCAAAGCGAGGTCAGCGCTAGTAATTTTTAGGTTGGGTAAAAATTAGAAATTATGAGAGGATTTAAAGGTTGTCAAGTGCCACAAAATTCGAAAATTCAAATGGAGTTAAAAAAAAACAACAACTTACAATTCCATTGAAAGTGCATGTTGCCAGACATTCCATCATAGTACACACAATGTTTCCGTTTGCGCAAGTACAGGTATTACAGTCTCCTGAAGGAACCGCATCGCCATCATTGTACAGCTGATGAGCAAATGTAAATATGTATATTATTACGTCATTTATTGGAAAGAATAAAGAAACTGTGCTTAGTCAAAATTTAGAAGCTTAAAAGACTTTTCAATATTCTTTAAATGTTCCTGTTTATAAATAGCAAATATTGTGCAAAATAGTAAACCTCTTGTTCCTTTATCAACGTTGAAATAATTGGACGCAGAGAATGTTTATAAAACTACTGAGCCGTGAAACTCAAGTACTGACCACACCGTCCTTATTACAGGAGCCTGGGGGACACGCTATCTTGGTCCAGCCGATATGTCCATTCATGCAGATACAGGTGTTACATGAGTCCACGGGCACAAGGTCACCGTCATTGTATACCTGGTTTGATAAGTTTGCGAAATTTGATAGAAGTGAAGACACAATTGTATGTATGATGAATATGATTTTATGTGTGACAAACCAATTGATTTAATTGTCAATGTAGATATTCAACACCTAGATGTTCGATTTCCCCCATATTATGAGTAGACCTTGAAAACAATATTATTATAATAATTTCCGTGAACTTTTCCATCGCAATCGATTAAAAAAAATATCAATTAGATTTTCGTTAGCTTAACTAAATCTATGAATGTTTGAGCCAGTATGGATGTTGGTAAATTATGTCAAAATCACACTTACAACTCCCTTGAAAGTGCAGGTGCTTGGACAAAATATTTTAGTGCACACGACGTTGCCATGGCTACAAGTACACGTGTTACAGTCCCCAGAAGGCACGGGATCTCCTTCATTGTAAACCTGTTTAAAAAATTAAAAAACATGTCTGCTTTAGAAATTCGTATATAATTAAAGCAATCTATCATCAACATACATAATTCGCTATGCTTGTCCGTCTGTCCCGTCCGTCCCCGTGCGTAACGATATGCGAGTTTACTCCATACTTTTTTTTCTTAAAATGAAAATTTGAAGTAAAATAATTTTAAAACGTTGATTTCGAAATTAACAGTGCGTGTTCCGCGCTATAAAATATTGCGACGTGATGTTATTATTTATGCTTATATAAATAAATGAAACGCGAAGGAAGTAAAAAGATTAATGGTTAATTTGAATTGATTAATTATTCTTTATTATATTTTTTTATTACATATTCGCTTTTTTTGTGTATCCCTGCATGTCCATATTATGTATGTTATTTGAAATTTAATTTTCTATATCAATGCTGTACACCACGCGTTCGGTTTTTAGAGATTTACAATGACTTTGTGTTTGGTTGTAAAGTTTCCATTGGTTTTGAACTACAAAGCCATTTTGCTATTACAAATTACTGCAAATGCAGTTTGTCAACTTACACTTACGTTTAGCGTTTGTTTTTCTTTTATGCCCAATTAGGTAACATATTTATATGTTTAAAAAAGTAACATATATAATAATCGCAACATTCTTTCCCCCGACAATAGTTTCTTTTTGATTGCTATTTACATGATATATTTTTATGCGTCTGAGACTAAATTTGAAAAAAAACAACAACCCAGCTTGCTTTTAATACAGAACTGGAAGATGTGCTGATAAGACAATTATGAAAACATTTATTTGAATGTCTAAGACGCTTATATTAATTTGTAAGTTTGATCAACTGTGTAAACTTTAATATTTTATTTTATCCAACTTTAACTTCCAAGGTTTCTTGCCAGATAAATAAGTGTTTGTTGTTCAAATGTGAATACCTCAAGGGAAGCGAAAGGTATGTGACAATCTTAAATTTTTTAACTATCCCCTGTAACTGATACTTGAACTTGAACTATCCCATAACCCGACGCTGGGTCGTTGGGGCACCATTTTGAGCTGCGCACTAACTTATGCCAAGTGTCACGGTTCTGAGCTGCCTTCTGGGAATCGCTAAATGAAAGGCCGGTCCACTCTTTGATGTTGTCCTCCCAACTCTTCCTTGGTCTGCCTCTTTTCCTTCTTCCCTGGACTGTGCCTTGCAATATCGTCTTTGAGAGACCTCCAGATCTTGACACGTGTCCGTACCATCGTAGTTTCCTCTTTTTAATTGAGGTGAGAAGGTCCTCGTAAGGGCCAATGACAGCACTTATTTTGTCGCGGACCGCTTNGTTCGTGATGTGCGCCGTGTAGGAGATGTTTAATACCTTTCGAAAACATCTCATCTCAAGCGCACTAATTCTTTTTTGGAGGTCTGCGGTGAGCGTCCAAGCCTCACAACCATAGAGGAAGACTGACATCGCCAGAGAGCGCATTAGTCGAATCTTTGATCTCAGGGAGAGCTTCTTGCTTTGCCAGATGTTTTTCAGTTTGCTTAGTGCTGCAGTTGTTTGGGCCGTTCTGGCAAGAATTTCTGGTTTTGAGCCTTCATCGGATATTACAGCCCCTAGATATTTGAAGGTAGGGACCTCCTCGAGTTTTTGACCGTTTATCCGTATTTCACTTGTGAAATTCTTATTTGCCATGACCTTGGTCTTTTCTGCATTAATTTCCATGCCATAGGCCTTCGACGTCTTCTCTAGCTTTGCAAGGAATTCTTTTAGTTCGTCCTCGCTGCCAGCTAGGCCGTCTATGTCATCGGCGAAGTGTAAGTTAGTTATGGTCCTTCCTCCGATGCTGACCGTTCCGACATGGTCTTCGAGCACATCAGTCATAATTCTTTCTAGGAAGAGGTTGAAGAGGATGGGGGAGAGTAAACACCCTTGTCTAACACCAACAGTGGTCTTGAACCAATCTCCCAGCTTGCTGTTGTAGAGTACTGCGCTGGATGCTCTGTTGTATAGGTTCTTGATCACATTATGAGGTTGGCGTTAATATTGTATTTGTGCATGGTTGCCCACAGTGCTGCATGCCACACTCTGTCAAACGCCCTTTTGAAGTCTATGAAGACATGAAAGAGGTCCCTCTGGTGTTGCAGATGTTTTTTACAGAGCACTTGCAAGTTGAAGATCTGCTCTGTTGTGCTCCTTCCTGCTCTGAAGCCTGCTTGTTCTTCTGCAATGATCTGCTCTGCTTGTGGTTTTAGTCTGTTTAGTATTACCATGAGCATGACTTTGCTGGGGTGACTGATCAGGCTAATTGTGCGGTAGTTCTGACACAATTGTAGATTACCCTTCTTTGGGAGCGTTATAACCAGCGATTGAGTCCAGGGTGTTGGCCATTCTCCTGTCTGCCAGATCTTGTTGCACATGCTAGTTAGAATGTTTATTACTGGGTCACCTCCTGCTTGAATCAGTTCACCTGGGATGTTGTCTGCTCCAGCCGATTTCCCCTTTTTCAGCTTCCGCACAGCAAGCTCCACCTCATCACGGAGAATGTAATGCATGTCCATGTTAGATGACGTTGGGCAATTGAGCACTGATTCGTCGCCCTTTGAGTCTTCATTGTATAGCTCAGAACAGTATTCGATCCATCTTTTTATTATTTCTTGTTCTTCTGTAATACATTTCTCAGATTTATCTTTAAATGATAAACGTAGCTGATGTATTGAGTATAGCGTATTGTTAACATGATATGAATGTTTCTTTTTATTGATATATGAATTGTTATTTCCATGTAAAGCGCTGTGAGCCTGGCTCCTTGCTGGGATACAGCGCTATATAAATTATCATTTTATTATTATTATTATTATCTTGAATTGTTGAGATGCGACCTTGCTTGGTGGATGTCAGATCTTTGACAATCTTGTAAGCCTTTTTTGAGTTGTTTCTCTGTAGATTATCATCGATGTCTGAGCATTGTTGTTCTATCCAGTTTGTTTTTGCTTTATTAATTTCTTTCCTGATCTTTTTGTTGATTGTTCTGTATTTGATTGCTCCTTCTGCAGTATTCTTTACGTTCTTAAGTTTTCTTCTGTAACTGATAGAGGATGCAAAATAGCTTGTTATGAATCAGGTTTTCATAAAAAATTGTTTATATCTTACCCGATAAACAATTCAGATCTATTTAGTTTATTTATAAGCTGTCTTTATAATTTCAAACTTTAAAACTTGAGTAACTCAAGATTACAAAAATAGGAACATAACCGTTTCTTTCCTTGAGCTCTGTAAATAATTGCAATTTTTTGTTTACATGTTTCTGAGTATGTTGTGGTAATAATGTATGGACCAACAGGCGCATAAACTAACAAGTCACAATAGATCTGGAAAATGTGCCGACTTGACAAAAGTGAAAACGTTTATTTGAGTTCCTAAACGGTGTATACGAAATTGTGACTACGATAACTGTTGATGCTTTAATCTTTTCTTTTGTCTGGTGACAAATTTTGTTTAATACGTTTCATGCAAAATAAATCGTTCTTTGTTATTTACGTGTGTTAATAGTTCCATATTTTATATATTTTTTAAAATTTTATTTTATTTTTAAAAAAATGTTTTTTGATAATGTTGTGGTAATATTGTATGGACTAATGGGCGAATGAAGTCTTATCTTATTTGTTACAGACGCTCCTTTTTATATTGACGCTTTTTTGCGTCCTATGTTGATCTTTGGTTTTGTTTAGTCCTGCATTCTTATTAGAATTTTAAATGATGATAAAGTATTTGCTTTCCTGGTTTCTTCAGGCAACCCTTTCCGGACGTGAAGAAAAAAAAAACGTGTATGTGTTTTTTCTTGCATACATAATTAGAAAGGTGTTTTTCTCCTTATGTCTATCTGAGGGTTGTATTAAGTTATCTTTGTGTTGTATTTCTAAATTAGAATTAATTGCTTTATGTATAATTACTAATTTACTGTTTGTTCTTCTAATCACACATGTGCTTGATATGAGTACAGTCACATACTCTATTTTAAACGTATTGTGCTGTATTATTGGTGCATTCATAATTAGTGCACACTATAAATTTTAATTTATTTTCTTCTTTTGGTCCACGTATTAAAATAAATGCGTTTGAAGATATTTATTACCTCTATTTCTTATAGTTTGTTCTTTCGTTAGCGTAGCAGAATCTATGAATGTTTGAGCCATTTTGGATTTTGGTAAAGTATGTTAATATCACACTCACAACTCCATTGAAAGTGCAGGTGCTTGGACAAAATATATGAGTGCACACGACGTTGCCATGGCTACAAGTACACGCGTTACAGTCCCCTGAAGGCACTAGATCGCCGTCATTGTAAACCTGTTACAAAAATTTTAAAAAATTAAAAAAAAAAACAAAACAACTGACAGCTTTTGAAATTTTCCCCGAGTACTTCTTTTTCAAGCATAATGGGCACCTTGAGGACTTTACTCTTCCCTCAGTGTACTGAGATCCTGCTAGCAGAAGCGTCTGCAACAATGTTTGTTTTCTCATGCATCCGTTGTTGGATATGTACAAGATGAGCCAGATCATGAGCAAAGTCAAGGTCATCAAGTTGATCCCACAAGATCCATTTAATGTCATTTCTTATATTGTTGTGTAGATGTATTCAATAGCTGACTAAAACAGGTGACAGCAAGCATCATAGTCTCACACCAGTCTACACATGGAAAGCAGCGGTCACTTGCTGACCATGGACAACTCGGCAGTTCATCCCTACATACACATTATTGATTATATCAGTAATTTTCTGGGGGAACCCCATTATGTCTTAGTGAAAAAAAATCATATATATGACAATTTAATTTGAATGTGAAATAAAAATAGGATTAATTCCTTTGAACCGGGAAGTAATTACGGTTGGCTACTTTTCTCTTGTGACTCTTACAAAAAAATGAATAAATGCATTTAATGGTTATTGAACATATCACAAATCTTTTAAAGAGAAACTTCACCCAGAAAACCACAAAACAAGTTTGTTGAAAACTTGATTCGAAGCGATCTAATAAATTTTCCCGGACCAATCCCCTTTTTTATTTCATAGAAAGACCAAAGTGGTTTTAAAATATTGCATTTGAACCGAAATTAAAATATATTATTGTAAATTCCACGTTAATTGTTCACATAAAATATTGGCAACACTCAGATGGGATTCATAGTACATACAACACAGAACGTATATACAACACAGACCTACATACATCACAGACCGTACATACCACACCACATAGACCGTACATACAACACACACCCCATAGACCGTACATACCACACCCCATAGACCGTACATACCACACCACATAGACCGTACATACCACACCACATAGACCGTACATACCACACCACATAGACCGTACACACTACATAGACCGTACATACCACACCACATAAACCATACATACCACACCACATAGACCGTACATACCACATAGACCATACATACCACACCACATAAACCATACATACCACACCACATAGACCGTACATACAACATAGACCGTACATACCACACCACATAAACCATACATACCACACCACATAGACCGTACACACCACATAGACCATACATACCACACCACATAGACCGTACATACCACACCACATAAACCATACATACCACAGCACATAGACCGTACATACCACACAACACAGACCAACAATACCACACCACACAGACCGTACATACCACACCACATAGACCATACATACATCACCACACAGACCGTACATACCACACCACATAGACCGCACATACCACACCACATAGACCGTACACACCACAAAACATAGACCGTACATACAACATAGACCGTATATACCACACCACATAGACCGCAGATACCAGACCACAGAGACCATACATACCACACCACATAGACCGTACATACCACACAACACAGACCGTACATACAACATAGACCGTACATACCACACCACATAGACCGTAGATACCAGACAACATAGACCGTAGATACCACACCACATAGACCGTAGATACCAGACCACATAGACCATACATACCAGACCAAATAGACCATACATACCACACCACATAGATCATACATACCAGACCACATAGACCGTACATACCACACCACATAGACCGTAGATACCACACCACATAGACCGTAGATACCAGACCACATAGACCGTACATACAATATAGACCATACATACCACACCTCATGTACCGTACTTACCACACTACATAGACCGTACATACCACAACACATAGACCATACATACCATTTTGATTGATAGTACATACAACACAGAACGCATATACAACACAGACCTACTTACATCACAGACCGTACATACCACAACACATAGACCGTACATACAACACACACCCCATAGACCGTACATACCACACCCCATAGACCATACATACCACACCACATAGACCGTACATACCACACCACATAGACCGTACATACCACACCACATAGACAGTACATACCACACCACATAAACCATACATACCAAACCACATAGACCGTACATACCACACAACACAGACCAACCATACCACACCACACAGACCTTACATACCACACCACATAGACCATAAATACCACACCACACAGACCGTACATACCACACCACATAGACCGCAATTACCACACCACATAGACCGTACACACCACAAAACATAGACCGTACATACAACATAGACCGTACATACCACACCACATAGACCGTACATACAATATAAAACATACATAACACACCACATGTACCGTACATACCACACCACATAGACCGTACATACCACACCACATAGACCGTACATACCACACCACATAGACCGTACATACCACATTACATAGACCGTAATTACCACACCACATAGACCGTACATACCACACCACATAGACCATACATACCACACCACATAGACCATACATACAAAACCACATAGACCGAACATACCACACTACATAGATCATACATACCACACCACATAGACCATACATACCACACAACATAGACCATACATACCACACCACATAGACCATACATACCACACCACATATACCGTACATACCACACCACATAGACCATACATACCACACCACATAAACCATACATACCACACCACATAGACCATACATACCACACCACACAGACCGTACATACCACACCACATAGACCGCAATTACCACAAAACATAGACCGTACATACAACATAGACCGTACATACCACACCACATAGACCGTAGATACCAGACCACATAGACCGTACATACCACACCACATAGACCGTACATACAATATAAAACATACATAACACACAACATGTACCGTACATACCACACCACATAGACCGTACATACCACACCACATAGACCATACATACCACACCACATAGACCATACATACCACACCACATAAACCGTACATACCACAGCACATAGACCATACATACCACACCACATAGACCATACATACCAGATCACATAGACCATACATACCACAACACAAAGACCGTAGATACCACACCACATAGACCGTA
>MUZC01004446.1:5559-27610 GCA_002072015.1 Radix auricularia
GGGGGGGGAGTGAATGAGTGAGAGAGTTAAACCGCACGGTAACGCCAAGACTGATGACATTGTTTACATATGATGACCTCATCACTAAATGACTGGCTGAAAGCCTCTACCCCGCCCAGCTGTCGTGATGTTCATTGGCACGAAAGCAACAACCACAAGTCTTTCTTGAAATATTTTTAATTCGAAAACTTCCAGAATTTTACTTTGATGGGATCAGTCGAGACCCTGGGTCGCATCCTAGCATTCAGGGAACCGCGCTAGAGATTCACGTCACGTGGTATAGGAATTCGAGGTATGTTTTAGGACGCCGTTGTACACAGTTGAGTTTTTACTTCATGGCTTTGTATTGAAAGGGAGGATGGGTGCTATGGCGACGAGAGATTGGTGTCGTTTTGAATGTTGTGTTTGATTGTGTAGAGCTGAGTTAAGTCTAAAACTAGGTGAGTTGATTGTGTAGAGTTGAGTTAAGTCTAAAACTAGGTGAGTTGATTGAGTTAAGTCTAAAACTAGCTGAGTTGATTGTGTAAGAGTCGAGTTAAGTCTAAAACTAGGTGAGTTGATTGTGTAGAGTTAAGACTAAAACTAGGTGAGTTGATTGTGTAGAGTTGAGTTAAGTCTAAAACTAGCTGAGTTGATTGTGTAAGAGTCGAGTTAAGTCTAAAACTAGGTGAGTTGATGTGATTTCACGCACGGAGACTGTGAAGCTTTGTTTGTGACATGGTTTAACATTATAACTAATAGAGGGAGACACGTATCATACAGCTAACCAAATAATGTAAACCAGTAGAAAAAAAACTAGGACTGTTAACGGCTAATTTAAATGTAATCGTTAACTTTTGAAAAATTAACGATTAATTTATCGTTACTGTCGATTGAAGCGAAAGACAAAAAAATATGACGTGAGTCGTAAGTCGTAAGTCGTAAGTCGTAAGTCGTAAGTCGTAAGTAACACTTATTAGACGTTCTTGTTGACAATCTCAATAACGCTATAATGTCTCATGTATACGTCATCTGATAACCAACTACACAAAAAGACAAGTGTGTTGACATTGGTTAAAGTAATGAGCGGGTCTAATTGACAATATAAATATAACCAACCTAGCTGAACAATCATTCACGTGGTACTGAAGTAATTGGTATGCACAAAGTGGTCTTTGCAAGAAATGACGTTATCGGATATCGGTGTTCATTAAGTTTCCACCAATGTAGAGGGTTAATGGATTCAGGAACGTTGATGTCCATTTTATAACACAGTAATTCATCAGAAGAGCTGTCGTCATTTTCTGTCTCTGAGTCAAACTTCAAGAGATAAATATGGTTTTCAATGATTTGATTAGTAGGCGAAGTGTTAGAACAGTGGTAGGCAAACTTTATCAACATTTTGAACATTCCTTTCTATCAATAGTTTAAAACCAAAATGAACGTATAATCGTCACGAAATTTATTATTAATCTGCCGCTATTTGTATTTTTTAAAATAACTTTTTGATTTTTAATAATTTGTAAGTGATGGGTGGATTAATAGTTAAACAAAATAGAATAATCGTTATAAAGTTTTAACGATTACTCGTGAAAGTAATCGTTAATTCACGCAGCCCTAGTAAAAAAAAAAGAATTTGGGCTCTAACATTAAGAAGAGGTATCCCTTTGCAAATGATTCCGTTGCATGCCATTAAAAATTATTTAGCTAACTGTGGCTGTGTTATACGCATGTAACCTTGATAGAGAACTTATCGGGTAGAAGGGTAGAGGTCGTGTAGAAGGTTAGAGGTCGTGTAGAAGGTTAGAGGTCGTGTGGAAGGGTAGAGGTCGTGTAGAAAGATAGAGGTTGTGTAGAAGGTTAGAGATCGTGTAGAAGGTTAGAGATCGTGTAGAAGGTTAGAGGTCGTGTAGAAGGTTAGAGGTCGTGTAGAAGGTTAGAGGTCGTGTAGAAGGTTAGGGGTCTGGTAGAAAGGTAGAGGTCGTATGCCCCTAGTTTAAGAGGTAGCTTGTGGTTTCACAAATGACATTTTCTGCATAGTTTTACGCGGTTGACAAGGCGCAAGTATTTGAATGACAGACTGTACGTGACTAAACTCCCCTTGCTGTAAAACTTAATCTAGAAGAAATCAGTTGGTTTTTTTTTTAATTCATTCATTTTGTTTGTTGTTGTGTATAATCAAAGACAGATTGAGTAGTTGGATGAGCCGTAGGTGCTATAGAAACAGGCCATAGGATAAAAACAAACTGATCCTAGAGTTGTCACAATCACGTTGCTGCTCCCATGAACATCAACATAAATAAACCTCTGCCTAGATTTAAACCAGCCCCCCCTCACTTTATTCACACCGTGAATATACTGGGAGATTCAGAATAGTATTTTTTCTGAGGAGAATGAGTCCGAGATATTTAAAATTCGAGATCCATTGACGTAGACAGTGTTGGGCCGAGGGGACACCGGGCAGCACACAGCCAAGTTACGCTACCGTAAGAACTATGGAGTACGATATTCTTGTGGGACGTGGTGGTCGAGAGGTAGCGCTCTCAACTGTCATACCGATGGTCACGGGTTCGAATCCACACGAAAGTGAGGATTTGTTCTCGTGGCCTGAGGAGTCCCCGAGTCACCCAGCTCCGAATGGGTACCTAACTAGACGGCTGGGGTAATGCGTGGAACCCCTATAGCCGTGGCCTGTGACCGCTGCATCACTTGCCAACAGATCATCTCTCATGGTCTGTGGACGCAATTATCTTCTGCATAGAAGGAGCGTCTGTATATCTAAGATAAGATAAACAGTTTGCAACATCTAAAAATTCATAAACAACCTAGTTTAAAATCCTTTATTTAAACTCCACCGTCTTGTCTGCCGTGAACTCTTGATCGGGCGGAAAAACAAAAGTTAAAAATGACCCACTTTCCGTGATGCTATCGAGCTGAAATTTCGCACATAGAATTTTGTGCAATGCATTGTATCAAAATTTCAGATCGATCGAACGCACTATAATAAATTTAATGCATTTTAGTTTATCTCTACATAACATGTTTAGTCGTCTACTATGTTCACCTCAACATGGCACTGGAGTTCAGTTCAGCCATCGATAACCACCCCTTCCTACCACGTTTTACAGCAAGGGGAGTTTAGTCACGTACAGTCTGTAAATGTTTGAACATACTCAAAGCTTTTAGTTCTGTCCCTTATATAAGGGATTTATCATCAAAAAATTTGTTTTTACGGTTGTTTATTGCCTCTACTTGTGGTTCGTTTACATTTAAAACCAAGAACATTATTACCGTATTTCATGAAATTCGTGTTACAGCCGTAGAGATTTAATCGCGGAGACTTCTTTTTAAAATGTCATGGCAGCTAAATTAATATTTTCTGACAGCTTTTTCAAAATGTATCGTGACATGCTGAAGAATTGATTGTGACACCGATTCAAAGATCTAAATCGGGAATTATGAAATTATAGGCGGCTAAAAAATATCCAATATGGCTGCCGCATGTGTATTGGGGGGGGGGGTTATACTTAGCCCCAAGAACCAGAATCAAGCAGGATGTCACAGAAGTGCACTAACAGAGTTATCGTTTCTGCGTCATGCGCCGCATCTGTCTCACGGGCCAAATCTTGCGGTCGTGAAATAATAATTATAATAATAGAATCTCGCGATTTCAAAATAGTCGTTATCTATTTGAGACGTCTGACGTAATACGTATTTTTTGTTTCTTTGTTTGTGGTTTGATGTTTATGGCTTTAAAATGTGTTAAATGTGGATTGTGTTCGTGATTTGATGTTTATGGCGTTAAAATGTGTTAAATGTGGATTGTGTTCGTGGTTTGATGTTTATGGTGTTAAAATGTGTTAAATGTGGATTGTGTTCGTGGTTTGGTGTTCGTGGTTTGATGTTTATGGTGTTAAAATGTGTTAAATGTGGATTGTGTTCGTGGTTTGATGGTTATGGTGTTAAAATGTGGACTTGCGTTTGTTTGTTGTTTAATGTTTAGGGCTTTAAAATGTTTTAAATGTTTATTTGTACAGGTTAACATTTTTTTTTAAAATAAAGCTATGAAACCGATGGATAACATTTACTTTAGTTTCCAAGCTACTGGACCGGATGGGAAGTCCTCTAAATCTCCGCCCACACAGGGGTCAAAGCTGGACACTGTATGCTCAATTCTGTTATACTAATGTGACTGAACTGACTGCTGTAGTCGTGGGGCTTTTTCAGTCGGCGCGAAACGGAGCGTAAATAGAGACTGGATTTAAATAGTTTCATCGACGTATTTATTTTATGTTTTATGTCGTTTAAAATTGTTTTGCAGACGTGAGAACTGAAGTAAGGGGTATCGTCGAAGGTTGAGGCTTTTAATTTTTCTTAAGAAAAATATTTTTTAGACTGTACGTTTGGGAAAATATCCACTTACGGGGGAGACAATGTCTTGTTGGTTTCCTCATACAACTTTATTCACAATGAGGCAGTGGCGTCGCTAGGGGGTGCGGTGGGGGCGGGCCGCCCCGGGTGACACCATCAGGGGGGTGACACCAGACAGTAAAATTCTATACATTCCCATTATTTGGCACTGGAAAACTCGGAGGAGTTCTATGGGTTAAATCATGACGGGGTGACACCAGGAGCTACCGCCCCGGGTGACACCAACCCTAGTGACGCCTCTGCAACGAGGATGCATACTTTGTTCGCGTCGTCTGCAACATCATCATAGGATTTCAAGATGGGGCTCCGGTGTTGTGAACTTTAGACCCGGGCCCACAGCCCAAACATTGAGATTTTTGTGGTTTTCTTTACAAACTTACTGCGATCCTTCTCTATTTCTTTTCTGTGTACGTTTAATTGGACGTGCTGGTGCTGTTGTTGCTGTTGTTGTTTTTTTTTTTTTTGTTTTTTTTTGGTGGATCAACAAGAAGTGTTGGCAATGAAGTAACGCCTCCACACCACCCCACCCCTATCAAAATTTTTAATAATCACGTCGGGTGGTCAAATTGAAAGCCAGGAGGTAGTTGGTGGGTTTCAGGCCAGACAGCCCACCACGCTTGCGCACAATTGAAATGAATAGCAGACTGATCTATCTGGCCAAGAGATGTATCGATTTCTTGAATCTATGATTTGAAGAGGTCAACCAGGCTTAAATTAGTGTGTGACCTTTGACCTTTACTTTGTTTTCTTCCTCAGCTTGAGTGGCGGGGAGGAGCACCTGGAGAAGTTGGCCGAGTTAGAACGTCTGTTGGCCCAGGCCCAGTCCGAGAAGATGAGGCTAGTGGAGGAACAGGTCAGTTTGTTGGTCAGTTTGTTGACATGTATGTGAGGCTGGTAGAGGAACAGGTCAGATTGTTGGTCAGTTTGTTGGTCAGTTTGTTGGTCAGTTTGTTGGTCAGTTTGTTGGTCAGTTTGTTGGTCAGTTTGTTGGTCAGTTTGTTGACATGTATGTGAGGCTGGTAGAGGAACAGGTCAGTTTGTTGGTCAGTTTGTTGGTCAGTTTGTTGACATATCTGTATGTTTGCCTGCACTCTTGTTGACATATCTGTATGTTTGCCTGCACTCTTGTTGACATATCTGTATGTTTGCCTGCACTCTTCAGTTTGTAGAAGTAGGTCGAGCACCTTCAGATATATTTTTATATTGTTATATTTTGTATAAGTTTATTTGGATGGGGTTGCCTGATCTCGCTCCATCTGCCTACCAGTCGATGACGGATACACGCCCATGTCTGGACGTGTGTGTATAATGTTGGGTATGTCACTATGCTTAGGAAGATTGGGAGTTCAACGTCTTTTCTCAGGTTATTGGAAATTTTAGTCCAACGCTGTGAGCCCAGCGATTGGCTGGAGTATTTCGCTATATGTACGTGTACAAAATTGATAGAAAGATTTGAGCCATGGAAAAAGTTGTACGGGGAATATACAGACCTTGATCCAGAGCAGCGGTCTCCAAACTACGACCAGTGGGCCAGAAACGGCCGCGAGCCCCTCTCATCCGGCCGCTGGAGACCTTTTAATCTAAAAAAGAGATTTTTACCTGTAGTTAACAACAAAACTGTGTGTATTCGGCCCCCAAACAGTTGTTTGACAGTTAATGCGGCCGGACTTCCGGCAGACAAGTTTGGAGAACGCTGGGATGGAAGTTGCCATTTTTAGATTCATGTTTGATGTTTTTTAAGTTCTGGATTTATCTTTAGGATGTCACCTTCAGTAAACGTAGATGCTGCAGTCATTTTCCCATGTTCAAATCACTCTTTCATGGTCAGTTCTTTTTAAAATAACAAAATATAAGAATAATAGTCTGCTCGCTGTTCTTAATTGTCATTTTCCTCTTACAGATATGTCCATGACGCTTCTAATTAAGTTGAATAGATTTGTACAACCCAGACCTACCTCCATTTGTACAACCCAGACCTACCTCCATTTGTACCACCCAGACCTACCTCCATTTGTACCACCCAGACCTACCTCCATTTGTACCACCCAGGCCTACCTCCATTTGTACCACCCAGACCTACCTCCATTGGTACCACCCAGACCTACCTCCATTGGTACCACCCAGACCTACCTCCATTTTAACCACCCAGACCTACCTCCATTTGTACCACCCGGACCTACCTCCATTTGTACCACCGAGACCTACCTCCATTTGTACCACCCAGACCTACCTCCATTTGTACCACCCAGACCTACCTCCATTTGTACCACCCAGACATACCTCCATTTGTACCACCCAGACCTACCTCTATTTGTACCACCCAGACCTACCTCCATTTGTACAACCCAGACCTATCTCCATTTGTACAACCCAGACCTACCTCCATTTGTACCACCCAGACCTACCTCCATTTGTACCACCCAGACCTACCTCCATTTGTACCACCCAGACCTACCTCCATTTGCACCACCCAGACCTACCTCACATACACAGTTGACTCGAAAGAGTATCTTTTATCATTTCATTAAAAAAACAATTCTGTTATTTATTTTTGTTGTTATACCTGAAAGTTGGAACATGGGGAGATAGAAAGCAATTTAATCTGCCTCAGGGCATCACGGCCAACTGCTCCATTCCACCGAAGCTAAAGTTCCACCAACAAAAATTCTTTCACCTGCAGGTCA
Organism: Radix auricularia; assembly: GCA_002072015.1. NCBI lineage: Eukaryota > Metazoa > Mollusca > Gastropoda > Lymnaeidae > Radix > Radix auricularia. Next base: position 12,654 of record MUZC01004446.1, read on the forward strand.
AGATTCGCGAGTCGGAGATGATGGCCCTGCAGAAGAACGAGGCGCTGGAGAGGGAACTGGAGCAGGTCAAACTCAGGGAAAAAACCACACAAATGGTGAGTGGGGGAGGGGGCTGGAGTAGCAGGTCAAACTCAGGGTAAAAACCACACAAATGGTGAGTGGGGGGGGGCTGGAGTAGCTGGTCAAACTCAGGGAGAAAACTACACAAATGGTGAGTGGGGGAGGGGGGCTGGAGTAGCAGGTCAAACTGAGGGAGAAAACCACACAAATGGTGAGTAGGGGAAGGGGGCTGAAGTAGCAAAGGGAAGAGGATTGCAGGGAATATAAGTGAGTCAGGGGGAGAGAAGTGTGGTCAAGTAGAATGAAGTGGATCCAGGGGAGAGAAGTGGGTCAAGTAGAATAAAGTGGATCCAGGGGAGAGAAGTGAGTCAAGTAGAATGAAGTGGATCCAGGGGAGAGAAGTGGGTCAAGTAGAATGAAGTGGATCCAGGGGAGAGAAGTGGGTCAAGAAGAATAAAGTGGATCCAGGGGAGAGAAGTGAGTCAAGTAGAATGAAGTGGATCCAGGGTAAAGATGAGATAAATTAATGTGTTTTAATTTTTATGCAATAGATAACTAATTAATTTTGTTATATGTTTTATTAGTCAAATGTTTGTTTAAATTTGTAATTATGCATTTTCAGTCTAGCAATAAAATGTTGTTTGTTAATTCCTATAAAATGTTGTTTGTTAATTCCTGTGTACAGCAAGCAAGGCCCATGACCAGGTTCCTGCCCAACACCAGTAAAGACTTTGACCTCCGAGCTCACATCGAAGGGTCGGGACACTTACTGGACATGTGCCCGCATGTCATCGTTACGAATCACAGCTGCCGAGGCTTCCTGCACAAGATGGGAGGTCGCATCAAAACATGGAAGAAACGTTGGTTTGTCTTTGACAGAATGAAGAGAAAGGTAGCAGTGAGATGTTCATTTTGTTGTTGTTCAACATTAATTAGAAAGGTCAACTCTGGGATGTGAAGTGATCAAGAAACATTTTAAAACTTTGCAAGTTTGTTAGGGAAAACAGCTCTTGCACACATAAAATAAAATAAAATGATTCTGTAAATCATATGATTTCAATCAAAAATAATTTTAAACTAGAAAAAATTCAAAAAAGAGCTGCAAGATTCAGTACTGTAGAATATTCAAAACTGAGCAAAATAACACCATTACCTAAATCATTCAACCTTTAAACACTAGACACTAGAGGATAGAAGAACCAAGTGTAAAGTAGAAATTATACATAAGGGGATTAATTCTAATTTAGAAATAAAACACAGAGATAACTTAATACAACCCTCAGATAATTATAAGGATAAAAACACCTTTCTTATTCTGTATGCAAGAACAAACACAAAAAAATTTTCTTTCTTCCCGTCGGGTGTGGAATGGGTTGCCTGAAGAAACCAGGAAAACAAACACTATCAACATTTAAAACTCTTTGTTTGTTCTAACCTAAGATTGAAACTAGATGTTTAGTGTCATGTTAAATGTAATTAGTGTCTCTAAAATATTAGCAGCCAGGAAGCTGTTCTTAAAAATCTCTTTTCCATTATAGATTGTAAACTTTTAACTATTTTTCTACTTAATTCACCTACTAACAAATTCCCTGAACTTTCTCCAGGTTTTGTACTATACAGATAAGACAGAGAGCAAATTAAAGGGGTCAGTGTGTTTCCAGGCTATCGAGGAGGTCTACGTGGACCATCTACGCACAGTCAAAAGTCCAAGCCCAAAACTGACATTCTGTATGAAAACATACGACAGGACATACTACCTGGTGGCGCCCTCACCCGAAACCATGACAATATGGATTGATGTACTATTTTCTGGTGCGGAGGGATATCAGCAGTTTTTTGACAGCTAGTACTGTGTGGTGTCCAGCTATGGTAGATAATTTAAGAGAGATTTGGGGAATTTGTGAAGGAATTGGATCTGTGAGCGGATGATTATTGATATTTATGTCAAGTTTTTTCAATTGTTTTATTTGTTTGTTGATGTAACCTATTGTGAACTTTTTAATTTGGGCTCTTGGTGTCCCAACAAATGGGTCAGATCCCTGCCAATAGTTTTAGGATACTAACACATGACAACACACAGCCCTGGATTAACATCATAAAGGATCTGTCAATATTACTTTGCAAGCCATGGTTAACTGGGTTTTTTTTTTTAATACTTTTTAAAATATCCAACACCATTAAGACAAACTGATCCAAAAATCCTTGACTTAGGTATTTAGCTTCTTACACTTGCTAGATTATGCAAAAGATCGATGAAGATGCATATAAAAGTTAATGAAATAGTCTTTTTTTTTTTTGTGTGTGTAAAAAACGTCTTATCTTTTTGTTATTCAAAGTTATTCTGTTTTTTAAATTTTTTTAATAAAAGAGAAATTTTTAAGATATTCTCAATAAGAACCAAATACCATGGGAATAATACCTAGATTACTTTAAGTGGATAAACACAGAAGCCATTATTGTTAGTAAATCGGTCACTACCAAAGATAAAATGACTATGGACATCAGAGGATCAAATAAAATAAGTTCTGTAAAACTGTCACATAGGTATCAACTCTGTAGATGTTGATAAGTCAGTGTACAGAGACCAAAAATCTTTATGCAAATATTAACAAATTGTACAACATATGGAGACTTTGAGATCGTCATCCATCTTTTAATGACAGAAGACATCTGTTCAGCACAATATTTATATCTTTCAACAATTACAATGATTCTTTTGTTCCCACTGGAGGTAAGAAATCAAGGCATTTGTTATAGTATGGACATGCGTGTAAATGCAAAGAATTGTCAAATCATTCTTTAAAGGAATTTATGGATAGTTTAATTGAATTTTATTTATGAATCTTTGAAAACCTTTTATAAATTTTACAATCTTTTAGTAAGTTAAATAATATTTTAAAAAATATTTTTTTACCAAAATGATTAAAAAACTAAAAGACATTCATTTTGCATATGAGCAAAAAAATTAGATTTTAATGGAATAAAATTTATTGTAATTTAGATTTTGTGAGATTTTTTGTTAAATTATAAAATAAAACTTTCAGTTTGACTTTGCAACAATTACATCTGAAATATAAACTATTAAGTATATGCATTTTTTTTTTTTTTTAAAATATTAAGCTTAAAAATACCTCTATTATAACATTATCATGATGAATGAAAATTTAAAGATTCTTGTCAAACTATTACTTGAGTGTTGGAAGCTTTGATTAAAGTTTAAACTATGAATCTACATCATTTTGTTTTATTATGAAATTTATTCCCTATTAACTCAAACAAGGTAAAATTGAGCCTGTTACTATGGTGAATGTAAACAAAATTATTTGTACAATGTCTCTATGTACTAAAAATAGCACAAAAATCAGGACCTGATTTCACCAAATTAAAATGACAAAATTAATTGTTTTACATTGTTTTGTCTGTATTTTAGCAATAAAATCTTTGATTGAGGTGAAAAAATTTGCTGTTCCACTAATTGAAAAGATATTTTTACCAACTTTTCACTTCAAACTTACAAATTATTTTTTACTCCTTTCATATGTGCCATTATTTTCAGATGGTTTATAAAATTTTATTGTATAGAAAATCTATCTTAACCACCTGTTCCAAAGTAAATTTTTTCTATATTTGAAACATTTCAAAATATTTAGACTCCACTGCAGAGATAATTTTTGAAATGAACTGCTATTAATCTAGGGTTTTATATGATTTGAAGGACTATTTTTTAAATTTATTATTTTTAAAAATTATAAATTAAATCTTAATGGAAGAAGTCAGACTAAAAGTGTAATTCTTTTCATTTTTTTTTACTAAAGAACAAGAGTAACACAATAATGGTGAGTTTTATTTTCATATGCAATAATTTTTATTATTTTTTGGATTAGTGCTGGAGTGATGAACCCTTATTGAGGTGTGTTGTTTTTTTTCCTCTTCCAATTTAAATTTAAGAAATCAGGAAAGCTTTTGGAATTTTTTAAAAAGAGAAATATATCTTCAATTTCAAAATATCTCTGCACTACAATAATGCAGAATTTTGAAAGTTTAACATTGAAGGGATCAAGTGTCTAAAATCTCTAAATTTACAATGAAAAGTTGCTTTTACTTAATAATTGATATAATCATCTCACACAATCAATTGTTTAAATTTTATGTTTTTTACCACATGAATAGTTTACACACTTTTTAATTTTTGTTTTTACATCATGGGGGCCAAGTGTAATTATTGGAAGCTTCTTCATAAAAATCTTTTGAACATGGACAAACTTCCAACTGAATGAACCCCCTGAACAATTGACAGGGTTTGGGAAATATCAAAATAATCTATACCTCCCTCCACTTGACTCTAAAAAAATTTGGTTTTATATCTTTTGCCTCACCAAAAACTTTTATATTGATGCACATGGCTACAAGATATCCAAATAATTCGTATGTCCAAGGCATTCAACCATACTTATTTTATTTTATTCCATTTTAAAAATACTTAACTATCAATTATACACTCATTATATTAAGTGGGATCTCCACAGGTCTGGCGGTGGGGGATTGTTATTTTAATGGAGGAGTGGTGGGAAGGGGTGGGGGGCGTGTGGCCAGGGAGTTTGTTGAAAATTTGATATTTATTATTTATTGAAACATTTTTCTTGTTTTTCATGTCAAACATTTAACTTTATGTAACTTTTGTGTACATAGGAGTTAGTACAATTTTGTGTATATAGGATATTCAAACAGGAAATGTCAAGTGACAATAAAATACTGCTGCTTATCTCAGATTGATTTTTAAGCTTCTTCTCCAGCCCACAACACATCATGCTGTTCCCATTTCAGCATTTCTATCAATTTCAGATTGTGTTGAAATATTGGCAGGGGGGAAGGGTTTGGGTAAATGAGGATGGNGGGGGAGGGGGTTACACTATTTATACACATTTTTAAATTTTTTTGTTTATTTACACTAATAGAGTTCACTTATGTCTCTTATTCAAACTGTTCAAACATATTTTATATATTTAATATTATAATTTCTTGACATATTATATATATATGTAATGAATTATAGAATAAAGACAACTTAAATCCATACATTAAAGTTTTTTAAGTTTTTAAGCTTGTGTTTTGTCTTTCTAATAATTTAAAACCCATTTTTTTTTTGGTGGGGGGGGGGGCACAATTGACTGGTTCTGGATAAAATAAATTTGTGTTGAGGATTGCTTCAGCAAACATGTCATTTATATTTAAAGTGTTTAAACATTTCTCTATCATTCTAACTCTAATCAGTCTCGTTACTTGTCTTTCTCTAGGTTAATGTTACCCAATTATGTTAACTTTTTGTGGAAGAACAACCCTCCAAATTAATTAGTATTATTCAATTTCCATCCAATCACCTGATCACTTAACTCTCCAAAATCTCAACTAATTAAATAAAAGAGAGACTTTAACTAAATTTATAAATTAGACATGGATATACTATATTTAATTAATCGTTAATTGTCAGCAAACAAAAAAATATTATTAACATACAAAGCCTTAAAACTATGATACAAAATATCCGTTCCGAAAACACTAAACGACTAACACCTTTGCAATGATATTTATTTTTTTTTTTTTTTACATATAGCAACTTTAAATTAAGTGTATTAATTAGTGGAACTACTGTATTACTCCGAAAAATATGGGGAAATTATTTCATTTAAGGTTGTATAGCACTGGGTACAGGAGTCATCTATGTTTAGTTCTAATTTGAAATGAGAATTATTAAGCATGACTGCATCTAAATTTCTTTTTCTTTTTTTTTCCGCTTTTTTCAAAAGATGGTCTTGACACTAACAATGTCAAGGAAATAATAATGAAGTCCCTTCATTTTTTCTTTTTAAAAATCTAGGTATCTATTTTACCATTTTAATTTTCCCCTAAATCTAATTCTTCCCAAGTTTTTCCAACTTAAAATTATTTATATTTATCTTATCTATAATAAATAATATGATAACTTAATTAAATTTTAATTTTTGTAGAAATTGTTTTATGTTTAAAAAAATGCAGAATCAGTGAGTATAAATAAAGTAATATTTTTTTTTTTTTTAATTTTTCTTTTTTTTTTTCAATCTGTTAAGCCACATAATTTTCATCATAAGTTAATGGATTTTTTATGAGTTAAAAATATGTTTAACTTTCTTTATAAATAACTTTACAGCAATCTTTGTTATAAATAAGTAGATCTATTTACATCTTTAAAATTAAAAATTTATTTTTAATTTACACATTGCAATGAAATTCAATCTTATCCTAAATAAATCAGCATACACAAAAGTGTACTGTCAACAATAAGTAACTAACGAAAGTATTATGTATTAATTAAGAGTGAATCAGTTATAGTTACTCAGTCTAGGTTTAATCAAATATTAATCATTGTTTAATCATTAATTAATTATTTTTTTTTGTTAATGATTACCTATTAATATGTTCATTAACTTCATTTATAAAGCCCTTAAGTACCAGAAATAATTGAAAATAAATTGTAACGTTTTCAAATTTAAAAAAAACATTTTAAATTGAAGATTTTATTGTAAAAAACGTATTTTAAATTTTTAAAATCTCTTTATTTCAAATCAACAATTATTCATTGTTCTTCCCCTTAGACCGTAATTTAAACAAATTTTTGTAAATGAGTAGTAGTTGTCTCCCTTCCAACATAATACAAATGTTTCCTCTTATTTATCAAGTGTCGTAGATTGTTGTTGATTTATCAGCCATTGTTTAAAAGAAGAACAAGAGAATATCTTTTTGTTTCTAATAGAAGGGAGCTTCAATAAAATGGTGAAAGTACCAATAAGTTACCGTAAATTTGAATGTCAACTCAATTTTAGTTCTGGAAATATATAACCATCAATTTTATTACTTCAAATATTATCACGTAAACAATTATAAACGATAAAAATTATAAACTGTAAGTAGGCTATTTATTACTTTTCTGCAAGCCACTTTTTTTCTTTTTTTTTCTATTCTATTCTATTTTATTTTTTATACTTTTTTAAAATATAATATTAAGTTCCTAACCCTTTTAAAAATGTACTTGTTTGTTGTCTTTAACACTGTTTAATTGTATCGTCAAAAGTTTGGGGAAAAAATTCTTTTTTTAAAAAAAAGATATTCCTTAAAAAAAATCTTTAAAAATAATCTTCTAAGGCCTTCAGCCAAAATAAAATGTATATGTAAAAGATATTTTAAAAAATAAGCGCTATGTCCGAAATAGGGAAGTTTGAGGTTTACTTTTTCTTTTCTTTTTCATTTTAAAATGTATTTTTATATTGTTCGTCCATATACATATTGAAGTTAAAATTATATTTCTCAAATTTATTTTGCATATGTCAAATTCAAAGCATGCAACTTTAAAGATCTATAACTTTTGTTAGACCATACCAAATCTCTTACAACACTAAGACCAAAAAGTATCACATAGCCATTTTTTTCTAAAGCAATTATTGTGAAGAAAATGTGCAGAGATCTGTTCAAAATTGAGGATTTCTTTTTTTAATGACGGTAGTGTTTTTGTTTTGTTTTTTTGTTGTTGTTGTATTTTTTAATAAATCAATTTATTATTACGCTAATATTCTCATAGAATGAACATTTCAAAATTTGTTTGTTTCCTTTTACGAAATTTTAACATGTTAAGAAAATCAACATTTCATACACAATTTGTGCAGACAAAACATGGGAAATTGTGTTTGATTTTCTTAATTTAAAGTGAATGGGTACCAGGTAAGCTTGTAATTAAATTGGTAAAATATAGATAGAATTTAAGTTTTTCTTGGCAGCATGAAACATTACAATGCTAATCTGAATAGGCAACGTTTCTATAACCAAGATTTTTTTTGTTGTTGCTTTGGTAATTTTAATTATTGTTATTCTTTTTTTATTTCATTCTAAAATTAAATCTAAAATAAAGTACAGAGTAGTACAATAGTGATTAAAATTATAAGTAGCCGCTAGAGCTCAGGCGAGAGCGAGCGGTTCTCACATTCATGGAAAGGGTGAGACTCTTTGATGACAGGGACCCCATTGAGAACTTGTTCGCGAACGCCTGCCCCGACGACATTTAATGAGATCTTCAAGGACGTGTGGGCCACGCAGGGGTGGCTGGCCATCAAACACAGCGCGTTAAGTGGCCCTTGTGGAAATTTGAGTTCGAGCTTGGAGGCGTTATTATTGAAAACATCCGTATTGAGATCCAGAGGCTAGTGATACATTTGTATTGAGATCCAGAGGCTAGTGATACATTTGTATTGAGATCCAGAGGCTAGTGATACATTTGTATTGAGATCTAGAGGCTAGTGATACATTTGTATTGAGATCTAGAGGCTAGTGATACATTTGTATTGAGATCCAGAGGCTAGTGATACATTTGAACGTGTTCACGGACTCTTCTAGCCGCACAACGTAACTGCTCCTACTGAAAGCCAGAGGACATTCTATAGACAGTCGCTTCCACCCGACACTCGATGGTTTAGTCCGGTGCTTACCTGGACACTATGCCCTATAGAGAGCAGATGAACTGGGAAAACTAGGTCTAAACCAGTCTCAACCAGATAAATGTCTGTGTCATACACGGCAATTTAGGCGCGATCCAAGGCTCAATGGATCAAGACATGGAGGAACAAAGAAACGAAATCAATTAGATCAGTTCACATTTTATTCATTTCGTGTGTCATAAAAAATAAATAAATAAATAAACTTCAACGGAAGCAAAATAATAAAGTATGCCGGGAGACTTTGATTTAAAATTTGCTTGCTGTGGGAGGGGGGTGTATTTCGTGACCACCGTACTGTCTACTATGAATATAACCTAAACTTGAATAAAATGTGGTGTATTGATAGTCTAAAAGGCCCACTTCGTCTTTGAGTTATCACATGACTAGAACAGTAATATTTAAAATCTGTCTATTGATATGATGATAACATATATTATTATATTTTAAGGCACGGTGGAAACTTAAAGCCCACCCCTGGTGTCATAGCTTGTAATGCCATTGATCCTACCCACTAGTTGTAACAATAAAGAATTTATATCTTTATTCGCTCAGTGTCCTAATGCTCTCTTTCTCCTTTTCCCATACTATATCTCTCCCTCCCCTCATTCTCTCTCTCTCTCTCTCTCTCTCTCTCTCTCTCTCTCTCTCTCTCTCTCTCTCTCTCTCTCTCTCCCCCTCTCTCTCTCTCCCACTCTTCTTTTTTAAATAATTTTAAAAGTCTTATTATATTAATATTTTTACCAGCTGTCACAATTCACACAATCTTCAATCTACCGCGTTGCATTGATAATAACATATTGATTATTTAACTTTAATTAAAAATAAATATATTTAAGTCTAAAGTAAACATTGGAGTAGGAGTAGCAGTATCAGTAAACAGCTGACGACCTAGATTGTGGACGCCTTGTAGTTGGGGAAGTTGTGTTGCTTGCTGATGGTGCAACCCTCAAAGTTTTAATCTAGTTCTACTTCAAAATGAATCTTAACGACAAAAGTTACATTAGGCCAGTCTGTTCTATTGTAATCAATGCTCTATCGTGCCAGTCTGTTCTATTGTAATCAATGCTCTATCGTGCCAGTCTGTTCTATTGTAATCAACGCTCTATCGTGCCAGTCTGTTCTATTGTAATCAACGCTCTATCGTGCCAGTCTGTTCTATTGTAATCAATGCTCTATCGTGCCAGTATGTTCTATTGTAATCAATACTCTATCGTGCCAGTCTGTTCTATTGTAATCAATGCTCTATCGTGTTCAACAATATTAGGAAGTCATTTTAGTAAATAATCTAAGAACTCCAGTTTTGTGAATCGATCATTCTGTTATTTATAAAGACCGGACAAATAAATATAATATTGTCCAACTGTAGACCCACTGTGGGTCACAAGCCACACGCGGCTCTTCTGTTTTCACATTGCTGCTAGTCAACAAAAATGGGAAATTAGACCTTTTTTTTTTCTTTTTCTTTTTTTTTTTTTTTTACATTTGATTTCAGTAACAAATGAAACGGCTTTATTTTTTTTTATTTTTTTTTTATTTTTTTTTACATATGATTTAAATAAATTTGCCGTTAGGCCTATTACAATTGTTTTAAGTTGAAGGGACAGGTTTCTGATTTATTGGTGATGTAAAACTCTTAATTTTGTGGTTCCGTGAACAACCAGCATTTCCGAAGTATTAGCAGTGGCATCACTAGGGTGTGCGGTGGGGGCAGACCGCCCCGGGTGACACCATCAAAAGGGATGACACCAAAATGTAAAATTCTGTATGTTTTCGTAATTAGGCACCGAGAGACTCGGAGAGATTCTATGTGGTAAGTCGTGAGGGGATGACATCATGAGCTTCCGCACCCTCCCCCTAGAGACGCCCCTGAGTATAAGTCCCGTTGAAGTCAGTAGCTTATTACTGACAAGTTTTAATCGACTGTGGCTACATGGTGCAGGGACGAAAATATAAAGTAGTAAATTTTAGGGCTGCAGTTATTGACGATCAATTTCTTGATAAATCGTAAACAATTCATGCGGTATAACTAAACGATCGTATTCTTCTGATGAGAACATACTTAGCTGTATATCAGTATATATCAGGGAAGTTATTTAATTCTAATTATATTACATACAAATAAAATACAGAATTCTTTGACTTTAAATGCAAATGTAAAAAAAAATTTTTTAAAGTAAATCACAAAATGACAATTTGTTTTGTTTCTAAAATGGCATTTTGTCGCTACAGGTGTCGCCACCCTTGCTATACTACTACTATAGTCTTAGATTTTGATTATAATTTAATTTAACTATGGTTATGAGCCTTTATTACAATACACTTAATTCCAAAATTGGCAACAGTGTTTGTGGTGTTTATGCCTGTTAAACTGTTATGCTTATACCCGCCAAGTAAATAAATGTGTACAAATTGTTTAGTTTATATTTTACATTGACAAACAATAAATTGAAACATGAATCTCAAATTATATTTAGCTACTCACTACTCTTAAAGTAAATACCCTTAATTGTAGCATTTCAGATTTGTAATGTGTACTTAAATTAACATTTTTTGCTTTATTGGGTTATTTCCCTTGTCTCATGACAGAAAAATTATATTTTGAACTTTTTAAAAATGTTATGGACTGTTGTTCTTCGGCGATACAGATCCTGTGATCTGGGCTATTATATTGTTTATTCATTATTTTCCAATACATTGAAAAAAAGTATATTTTAAATGCTTTCTTAAATTTTAATAAATTTTTTATCGATTAAAGTTGTGTAAATCAATAATTAATCGATGACATTTTAAGGTTTCATATTTTAAAAACGAGACAACGACATCGTCAGTTTCAAATAAAAGCTTATGTTCCATCCATTCATTGTTAATTATTTCAATATTATTATTTTATTTTAATTAAAACAATTTTAGTTAAGAAAAGGTTTAATTTCTCTGACATATCTAAAACGTGAAGAGAAAGTCTGATAAGTCATTAAACAATTTTTTTACTATATAATATATATCCCTAAGGGGTGTATTCTGGCCTGAGGGGGAATATTCTGGCCGAGGCCAGATTATACCCGGGTAAATTCTGTTTGGGGTTTTATCAGGCATGTTACACCGCACCCGTCAGTGGCGTTGCTAGTTAATTGAGGGAGACGAAACGGTCACTTCGGAGTAAGCCGACCCTCAACGGGTACTTTGGTTTTCATAATCGGTATTGCATCTATTGTTGGATGCACAGAACTCGTGTGTAAAAACTGTGGTAAAGACTGTCATTCTCGGATAGGACTGCACAGCCACACGCGAAAATGCAACCCGGGAGACGGAAGGATGCCGAATTGCATCTAAATGCTTTGCCTAAGATCCGTACAGCGGCTGTAATTATAATATGTGATTAGCACCTAACACCTAACAAATCGGACTTTGGCATTGCCTGCAAGGAGTTGTCAGTTTCAGGTAGCGGTCAACTCGACCCTACTCGTCTGTCAAACCACTTAGAGGCCACCCCTACTCGTCTGTCAAACCACTTAGAGGCCACCCCTACTCGTCTGTCGAGCCACTTAGAGGCCACCCCTAGTCGTCTGTCGAGCCACTTAGAGGCCACCGCTACTCGTCTGTCGAACCACTTAGACGCCACCCCTACTCGTCTGTCGAGCCACTTAGAGGCCACCCCTACTCGTATGTCGAACCATTTAGAGGCCACCCCTACTCGTCTGTCGAGCCACTTAGAGGCCACCCCTACTCGTATGTCGAACCATTTAGAGGCCACCGCTACTCGTCTGTCGAACCACTTAGATGCCACCCCTACTCGTCTGTCGAACCACTTAGAGGCCACCCCTACTCGTCTGTCGAACCACTTAGAGGCCACCCCTACTCGTATGTCGAGCCACTTAGAGGCCACCCCTACTCGTCTGTCAAGCCACTTAGAGGCCACCCCTACTCGTCTGTTGAGCCACTTAGAGGCCACCGCTACTCGTCTGTCGAGCCACCCCTACTCGTCTGTCGAGCCACCCCTACTCGTCTGTCGAGCCACCCCTACTCGTATGTCGAGCCACTTAGAGGCCACCCCTACTCGTCTGTCGAACCACTTAGACGCCACCCCTACTCGTCTGTCGAACCACTTAGATGCCACCCCTACTCGTCTGTCGAACCACTTAGAGGCCACCCCTACTCGTCTGTCGAACCACTAAGAGGCCACCCCTACTCGTATGTCGAGCCACTTAGAGGCCACGCCTACTCGTCTGTCGAGCCACTTAGAGGCCACCCTTACTCGTCTGTCGAGCCACTTAGAGGCCATCCCTACTCGTCTGTCGAACCACTTAGAGGCCACCCCTACTCGTCTGTCGAGCCACTTAGACGCAACCCCTACTCGTCTATCGAGCCACTTAGACGCCACCCCTACTCGTCTGTCGAACCACTTAGAGGCCACCCCTACTCGTCTGTCGAACCACTTAGACGCCACCCCTACTCGTCTGTCGATATACTTAGAGGCCACCCCTACTCGTCTGTCGAACCACTTAGAGGCCACCCCTACTCGTCTGTCGATATACTTAGAGGCCACCCCTACTCGTCTGTCAAGCCACTTAGACGCCACCCCTACTCGTCTGTCGAAGCACTTAGAGGCCACCCCTACTCGTCTGTCGATATACTTAGAGGCCACCCCTACTCGTCTGTCAAGCCACTTAGACGCCACCCTTACTCGTCTGTCGAACCACTTAGAGGCCACCCCTACTCGTCTGTCAAACCACTTAGACGCCACCCCTACTCGTCTGTCAAGCCACTTAGAAGCCACCCTTACTCGTCTGTCGAACCACTTAGACGCCACCCCTACTCGTCTGTCGAACCACTTAGACCCCACCCCTACTCGTATGTCGAACCACTTAGAGGCCACCCCTACTCGTCTGTCGAACCACTTAGACGCCACCCCTACTCATCTGTCGAACCACTTAGAGGCCACCCCTAGTCGTCTGTCGAACCACTTAGACGCCACCCCTACTCGTCTGTCGAACCACTTAGAGGCCACCCCTACTCGTCTGTCGAACCACTTAGACGCCACCCCTTCTCGTCTGTCGAGCCACTTAGACGCCACCCCTACTCGTCTGTCGAGCCACTTAGAGGCCACCCTACTCGACAGACCGAACAATTAAAAGGAACGCCTTGATCATGGATAGCAATATTTTAAAATATACATACAACTTTCAGTAATTTTTATGGCAATGGAAATGTTGAACTAATTTTAAAGATACGATTTCACGATGATAATTGATAATTGATAATGAATGTACTTTATTAGTAATTGCTTATGGGGCCGCCCTTAAATGACGCCAAGCGATGTTGCCAATGTTTGCCGATGCTTCGTCCCCTCTCCCCACTGCTTCGTCTCGCGATGTCACAAAAACTTTGCGCCCCCCATAAAAGCTAAATTTTATTTTTATTTTATAATTTTTTTTAATTTTTTTTTTTAATTTTTTTTTTTATTTTTTTTTTTGGTTGTTGTTGTTTTTGTTCTTGTCGGTTATTTAAGAATGTATTTAGTGCAAGGCTGCAATCTAATATTGTAACACGCGCCAACCCGTGTAAAACATCATTAAATAAATTGCAAGAAATCAAATATTTAAATGGAACTTTTATTTAAAGTTGTGACTTTTGGTGTGATATCACTTTTCTGAAACACCCATCTCCCCCTCGTCACAAATTTGTGAACCCCCCTACCCATTGGTGCGTGACGTCATCTAAGGAAGACGGATTCTCGGGATTTTACTGATTCACTCGGCCTGACAGAATCAGCAACCTGGAATTTGTGACAGTGCATAGGGTTTAAGTAAATAGAGCAAGACATTCTCACGAGACAACGGTGAGGGATTGGACATACTGACAGAAAACCTGCTTCCAACAAGACATTCTCACGAGACGATAGCGAGGGATTGGGCATACTGACAGAAAACCTGCTTCCAACAAGACATTCTCACGAGACGATAGTGAGGGATTGGGCATACTGACAGAAAACCTGCTTCCAACAAGACATTCTCACGAGATGATAGTGAGGGATTGGACATACTGACAGAAAACCTGCTTCCAACAAGACATTCTCACGAGACGACGGTGAGGGATTGGACATACTTACAGAAAACCTGCTTCCAACAAGACATTCTCACAAGATGATAGTGAGGGATTGGACATACTGACAGAAAACCTGCTTCCAACAAGACATTCTCACGAGACAACGGTGAGGGATTGCACATACTGACAGAAAACCTGCTTCCAACAAGACATTCTCACGAGACGACAGTGAGGGATTGGGCATACTGACAGAAAACCTGCTTCCAACAAGAGATTCTCACGAGACAACGGTGAGGGATTGGGCATACTGACAGAAAACTTCAAAGACTTATGAAC
>MUZC01004446.1:28642-38659 GCA_002072015.1 Radix auricularia
AGTGAGGGATTGGGCATACTGACAGAAAACCTGCTTCCAACAAGACATTCTCAAGAGACGATAGTGAGGGATTGGACATACTGACAGAAAACCTGCTTCCAACAAGACATTCTCACGAGACGACGGTGAGGGATTGGACATACTGACAGAAAACCTGCTTCCAACACATAAAAGACAATGAAACCCTCGGAGGAAGTTGGAAAAGAGCCCGACCAAGAAACACTTGTACCGAGAAGTGGAGGCAGACATCAAGAAACACTTGCTACCGAGAAGTGGAGGCAGACATCAAGAAACAATTGCTACCGAGAAGTGGAGGCAGACATCAAGAAACAATTGCTACCGAGAAGTGGAGGCAGACATCAAGAAACACTTGCTACCGAGAAGTGGAGGCAGACATCAAGAAACACTTGCTACCGAGAAGTGGAGGCAAACACCAAGAAACACTTGCTACCGAGAAGTGGAGGCAGACATCAAGAAACTTAGCCATACATAAAAGAAGCTGAAAAGATAGAGGTGCCTTGAAAACTTGCGTCTATGTCCTCAAAAGGCTCTTAAAAGTCGACCTGCATCGACTGCTTCTCTTTCTTGGATGTGAAGGCAAAAGAAGTAGATGAATGAATGTAAAAAGAAAATAAATCATTGAAACAATTTGTACATTTAAGTGCCATTTGTCTTATTGGGTGAAATAACTTTTTTTAAAAAGTGAAGTACTTAAACTTTTAAACAACGTGACTTTTGAACAAGATTTAGGTGCCGTTCATAGAGTACGTCACGCTCCAGAGGGAGGAGAGGGTGTAAGAAAGTATGTCAGTTTATCACAGGGGGATGGGGTTGTCCGGTCATGTGTGACGTCACGGTGTTTTATGTTAAATTTTAATTATTTTGTTTAAAAAATATATACTTTTGTACGAATGTGTGACGTACTTTAGGGGGGGGGTCTATCTTAGATATACAGACGCTCCTTCTATGCAGAAGATGATTGCGTCCACAGACCATGAGAGATGATCTGTTGGCAAGTGATGTAGCGGTCACAGGCCACGGCTATGGGGGTTCCACGCATTACCCCAGCCGCCTAACTATTGTCTAGTTGGGTACCCATTCGGAGCTGGGTGACTCGGGGGCTCCTCAGGCCCCGAGAACAAATCCTCACCTTCGTGTGGATTCGAACTCGTGACCATCGGTCTGACAGTCGAGAGCGCTACCTCTCGACCACCACTGGGTCCCCCAGATTTATAAAAGTTTGTAACAGGGAGGAAAGGGGGGGGGGTAAAATTGTCAAAAATAGTGTTACTTACTTTATGGACGGCCCCTTACCTAAGAGGTTTTTTTTTATTAGTTTTTTTTAATTCTTTTTTTTTTAGTTCAGTTTAGTTTATTATTTAAATTACAATTTGCTTTTATCCTCAGCTTACACAATATGGTAATTAATAGAAAATATCAAGATTAAATCCAGTATATTATACCATCTTTAAAGGCACGGCTAATTGGTATGATTGCTGTTGCTTTGCATAAACAAGAAGTGCTTTTAAAATGCAATTTTACTGATTGCAACATGGAGAATTATTTGGTTATTGGTCGTTTAGCGGAATTAAATTTAGGTCAGTTTTGTGCTGCTTACTTGAATCATAGAAATAAAAAAAAAATAATAAATAAATAAATAAAAACCACAAACACACACACACACACTCACACACACGCACGCACGCACACACACATACATTTAGATTTTAGATTAGTAAAATAAAATTGTTTATAGTCTGCTAGTATAAATAGAGTTATTTGAGTGGCCTTCCTTGAAATTATTACTCTTTTTTTTTTTTATTCGCTCAATAACAACGCCCTCACTCTTCTTCGCTTTTTGTAGACAAGTTGTTGAATATTAAAAGTTATGGAAAATGCGAAATAATAATAAAAATAATACTGTTTGGAAAAACTTTGTGTGTATTAAAATCCCATTAATATTAACTATTAACACTTTGTTTCTTGTAATTGCAGGACGCATAAAAATAACCTAAACTTACAGGATTAACCTCAAATGCAGGCTCCCGAACAGAATACAAAAAGAATTGTTATAATTATATTATAATTATATTATATTATTATATATTATAATCTCTAATCTTATCTTATCACTCTCTCTCTCTCTTGTGACTCTCTCTCTCTCTCTCTCTCTCTCTNTTATTATTATTATTAATTTTTAAAATGATATTTTTAAAAAAATATTTTAATCAGCTGTCACAATCTTCACTATCTGCAATGTACCACACATAGGTATCGCATTATTTCGCATATTGATTATATAACTTTAATTTAAAATAAAAAATATTAAAGTAAACATTTTAGGGGGTTGCAGTATCAGCAAAGTGCTGACTGACGACCTAGATTTTGGACCCCTTGTAGTTCGTGATAAGTTTGTGTTGCGTGCTGATGGTGCAACCCTCACTGTTCCAATCCAGTTCTCCTTAAAAATCAAATTGTATGGCAAAAGTTACGTTAGTGAAGCTTGTTCCGCTGTAATCAATACTATATCGGGTGCAGCAATATTAGTAATAGTAAGTCGTTTTAGTTAATAATCTAAGAATTTTAGTCTTGTGATTCGATCAAGTTTGTCGTATGTATAGTAGCTTCTGTTAGACATAAGCACGGTTAGAATAAATATAGTATAGTTATGAGCCTTTATTAATAATATTATTATTACTACTACTACTACTACTATTTCTGAACATTCAATACACTCTTTCACTTGTAAATATATTAATGTTGGCTATACTATATACTATGCAGACTACATATAAAGGCATAGGCTATATAGTTTGTGTTGTTTAGTCTATTTTACTTCTTGACTCATGCGTAAAAACTAGGCCTTTGTAACTTTGTAGTTTATATTCTGCTACTTTTACCATAAATTGAAGCGTATTTTTTTAATAGTTCCTATTAATACTATTAAAAAATTTACTATTACTAATTAACTAATTACTAGTTAGTAATTACTATTACTATTATTACTGTTGATGATTGAATCATTGCTATTAGTGGCATTAGCCATTAGTATTTTAATAGTATTACAATTATGAATAATGATTTAATTTTAATAATGTGGCATCACTGGTCACTGGTATACTTATTATACTTATACTTTAAATATTTTAACAAAGTTAAACTTATTTTATATCATATTTATATTATTTATACTTGTTTGCACATTCACTGAGTTAAACGTTAATAAAACTATAATTTACTAAATTATACTTAAATTTTAAGTAACTTAAAATGATAATGATAGTATTGATAGTAGTAGTAGTACAAGTAAGTAAATGTTAAAATATGGATTGCCTCAAACTTATTTTTAGAATGTTATGCTATAACTGTTATTGAATTGCGATTTATAAAAAGTTATTCCCCCACCCCTACCCCAGAAAAAACACATGATTAATTTGCAATATCATATATCTTAATTTCATTGTTATATTTTTAAAATGAACTTTTGAACATTGATCAATTTATCTTTTTTTCTATTCAAATTTTGTTTGCAGAAGTAGAAGTCTTTACTAAGATGATAAAAAAACATTTATGTGTTGGTGCAAAAATCGTTGAATGTCAAACTTCATTTCTCATTTCCTTCTCTCCCACAGATGTTCATCTCGTTCTTAGACGACATTACTGTTTGGCTTCTTCTGCTCGTTGGTCTCCTTACTGCCTTTTATTTGTACGCCACCAGTTTTGTTGGTGTTTTTAAATCTGTTGGCATTCCAGGCCCTGCTCCATGGCCAATAATAAACCACATCCCAGAACTGAAGAAACATGGGTTATCAAAGATGCTTGATGAGTGGAGAGAAAAGTATGGGAAAACATATGGGATATATGGGATGTTTCCAAGATGTCCCACTTTGGTCACATTTGATGTAAGGCTATTAGAATACATTATGGTTAAAGATTTCGACAACTTCGTTGACAGAGTTGGCAGGAACTTTTCAAAAAGCGCAGTTCTTGAGGTAAGTTCTTAGCCTTTAATCAGCACTTCTTCTAAAACAATAAACTCTCAAACCCAGTGGCTTTCATCTTATCTGTTACAGATGTTCCTTCTATACAGAAGATAATTAATTGTTTCCTACACTTATCCATGGTTCGTGCCTAGGGGCCGTCCATAAATTATGTCACGCACTTGGGGGGGGGGGGATGAAGGGGGGTTGTCCACACATTTATGACAATGGGGAGGGGGGTATTGGAGAAATATGACGTCTCATCAAAACTCACAACTGTAAATAAAAGTTCAAAAAAATATTTGAGTTCTTACAATTTATTTTATTATGTTTTACATTGCTTTACGCGTGTTACGATACTGAGTGCAGCCTTACACAAGTACATACTTAAATGACAAAAAAGTAATTTGAAACATGCTTATTTTCTAATAGAAATAACAAACTTCCTTTTAGGTAGGGAGCAAATTGTAATAATTAATGGATCTAAATCTGCACCAATAAAGGTTAACTCAGGAGTTCCACAAGGAACTGTCCTAGGTCCCTAATTTTTAAAAAATTTATATAAATGATTTACCCAACAACATCTCAACAGGAACAAAAGTTAGATTATTTGCTGATGATTGTATAATCTATAGAATAATTAAATCAAAACATGATAGGAAAATTTTACAAAAGGACTTGGATGAATTAATAAAATGGGAAACTAACTGGAGTATGTCCTTTCACCCAGAAAAGTGTAAACTGTTAAGAGTAACAAAGAAAAAGAAACAAAATACTTCATCCATGGAAAAGAACTAACCCAAACTAAAGATGCAAAGTACTTAGGAGTCATAATAAATGAAAAACTATCATGGAATCCCCATGTCAATGAAGTTATAAAAAAATCAAACAAAACCTCAGGCTTTATAAAAATAAATTTTTACAAATTTAATAAAGATATAAAACCAAAATGCCAACTCACTTTGGTGAAACCTATTATAAAACCCATAATGATTTTGTCATAATGGTCCTTTCTTTTTCAGGGTCTTTTTTTCTTGAATGGGGATCACTGGAGAAGATCAAGGCATGTACTATCACCCATGTTTACTGCTGGGAAACTGAAGCAAATGTTGCACCATGTGAATACAAGTGCTGGCCAGTTGGTCAGCCTGATGTTAAAACACAAAGAAGAAGGAAGACTGATTCCATTGAAGGCTATAGCATGTAAATATTTGTTGCTTATGTTTTCATGACTGTCTTTAAAAAATATTGATTGATCACTAAATAACCTGCATTTATTTTTTAATTTTCTTTGTTGAAAAAATGAAAAATTAGTTCTACAAATAATTTGTACCAGTGTTAGGGCAGCGGAATTTCTCGATTAATCTGTAAAATATTTATCGATAAAATAGCAATTAAAACTATGGAAACTCTCTTTATTGACATTACAGATATATCAATAAATAATCAATTATTAATAATATAAAATAGTTACTTTTTTACATACAAACTTCTCCATTTAAAAAGAAAGATTTTTAAAGTGTAAACTTTAAAATAAGCTGTTTTCTAATGAAAATGATATCAACAATCAAACATTGTATTTACTTAATTAACAATAACAAAATTCAAATTCATTGACATTATATTGAACTACTTATATCTTTATAAAAAAATGTGCATTGCCTGTTTTTGCTACTTCCCTTGAAATTTTCAGTTTACTGACATCATACATCTTATTTCTTGCTTCAATCAAAATTATCGATTAATTATTCTGTAATTTTTCAAAAGTTAACTATTAATTTTACATTAATCGATAACAGCCCTAACCAGTGGAATAGGTAAATTTTCTCCAGCTCAACATCAGTTTCACTAGCTTTACTGATAAAAAATTAATCTTCAGGGTTTTCAATGTAATATAATGTGGGTTATATAAGGTTGTAATTTGTTATCATTCAAATTCAAATGTTTTATTTTCAAATTAATACTACATTTTGATTAATTTTTTTATTGTTTGTATTCTAAAACTTATTATAAAAAGAATCTTTTGTGATTTTGGAAACCTGTTTTTTTTTTTTTTTAAATTATTATTTTCAATAAATAAAATTCTTTAAAAATAATGGTTTCAAAAGATTATATCTAATTGACTGTTTCTAACATGCCTGAATGTTTCATTTTTAACCTCAAAAACCCCATTCAGTTCTGTATGTAAAAACCAAATTTTTTAATTTAGCCATTATCACGTAGAAAATAGAAAAAAATGTCTTTCATTATTAGCCCAGTAACATTGGGTCATATCCTCTACACCAAATTTGTATAAATAATCAGCAGTAATCTTCTGTATAGGAGGAGTGTATGTAAGAGATAAGATAAGATAATCTTAAAGTAGTTCGACACACTTCTATTTCAATTATTGTTTTCTTCTTTAATTAATCTGTTTAGGTTTGTGCGCCATTGTTCCCTCTGATTTTGAGCTTGTATTAATCTAAATCATTCCAAGCATTTATTTTATTATTCAAGTAGTAGCAGTCTAGAATATTTTTCCTTTTAAAATTAATAAATGTCTATTTTGACATACCTTGCAAATGTTTTAGCTCAAATAGATTTAAGATTGCTTTATTTTTTAGTTGTGCCTATTATCTAATATGCTATTGTTTGTTAATATCCTGATAATAATATCTACATTTTATCTTTTGTTTTTTAAGGCAGTGATGTAAATCAAAAGCATAGTATGCTACATCATTCACATAAAAATTGGGAACCACCATTTCTGGATAAGAAATAAAACAATTATTTTATCTCCTGTTGTCTTTTCAGCAAGGTACACGTCTGATGTTATTGCAAGGGTCGGCTTTGGCATAGATTCCTTGGCACTGACGGAGGAGAAAAGTGAATTTGCTTATAACATCGGCAATTTTATACGTATCCCAGCAACTCGTCTGCAAGACATTCTTAGGTGACTTGTATTTTTATCCTAGGGTGGGATTGGTTAAAAAACACACTCATAGAAGATTGGTAACTAACCAAATCTCTTTTTCTTTCTTCACTGTTGATTAAGACCTGCCAATTTCTCACATTGTCTAAGCGCACTTGTACAACTTGTGAAAGAGATCTGGAGAAACATTTCATTAAAGTAGTTGTTTACACTGATTTTATCTACAAGTGCAAATATTTACAATAATATTTTGAAAAAATGGCAGTAAGTCCATTGTTTTAAAAACAACTTGATCTGTCTGTACGAAGGGTGGCCAGACCTGTAGTAACTGAGAGCCACTAGACCAGGGGTGGCCAGACCTGTAGTAACTGTGAGCCACTCCATCAGAGGTGGTCAGACCTGTAGTAACTGATAGCCATTAGACCAGAGGTGGCCAGACCTGTAGTAACTGAGAGCCACTAGACTAGAGGTGACCAGACCTGTAGTAACTGAGAGCCACTAGACCAGGGGTGGTCAGACCTGTAGTAACTGAGAGCCACTAGACCAGGGGTGGCCAGACCTGTAGTAACTGAGAGCCACTAGATCAGAGATGGTCAAACCTGTAGTAACTGAGAGCCAATTAAAAATATTAAAAAATTGTTGAAAGTGGCATTGAAGCACAAAGGGTCATTAAACCTGGCTTGGAAATCTTCCAATAATCTTTGTCACATAATTTTATAAATTTTATTCGAGCCACAATGGGAACATTGATGAACAACAAGCAGCAGTTTGGCCACCATTGGTCTATAGACAGCAGCAGTTTGGCCACCATTGGTCTATAGACAGCAGCAGTTTGGCCACCATTGGTCTATAGACAAGTAATTTAACTTGTGATGGTAGAAAATTCTACAAGTTTGATAAAAAAAACTTTTTTAAATTCAGGACCATTGGAGAGTTTTTCCCCCCTATAATGGAATTTGGACTGAAATTCTTCAATGAGCAGGTGGATGCTATCTTACCAGAGACCAATAACTACTTTGTCAGCTTAATTAATGATGCTATTGAGAGGAAACTTAAAGAAAAAAATATGCCAGGTAAGATGTAATGTTGTTGTTTTTTCTTCATTATTTCTTGTGGGACTTCTGTTTGATGAAATCCACTGTTTTTTCCTCCAGCTTTTTTTACTAAGAAATGTCATGACAGACCTCAAGGGCCTTTTGTAAGGTCTTTGTCAACCAAACACTTTTTTAACTTTAACAAATTTAAGATTAATTTGTAGTTTATAATTCTCAATAAAAATGTTGCAGCTTATAAACAAAAGTATTTATTTTCAACAATAGCTATAACTTTTAGAAATTTGTTTTGTCTAAACTATCCACATGCTCAATCTCCCCAATCTAAACTATCCACATGCTCAATCTCCCCAATCTAAACTATCCACATGCTCAATCTTCCCAATCTAAACTATCCACATGCTCAATCTCCCCAATCTAAACTATCCACATGCTCAATCTCCCCAATCTAAACTATCCACATGCTCAATCTCCCCAAACATGTTTTAAAAACATCTAAGTTGTCAAAATTAAATGTATTTTCATAAGTGATAATAGAAAAAAGTTTGTGTGTCCTTATAATCCAACACATTTTTTCTTTCAGAGAGAGCAAAGAAAACCCACTTGGACATGCTGGACATGCTGCTTGAAGCAGAGGTTGATGACCAGACTGGCAGTCAACTGACCGCTGCGGACAGAAAGATCACACGTAGGTACGTCGTTGGGAATTCTGCCATCTTGATCCTTGCCGCCTTCGAGACCACCTCGACCGCCCTGACCTCTATCCTGTATCTCTTGGCCCGACACCCCGATGTCCAGGATAAGGTCATTGAAGAGATTGACGGGGTTCTTCAGGGAAAGGTCAAACCCAGCTATGAGGATTTGGGAAAATTGGAATACACCACACAGGTGAGTCGGCAAACCGGGAAGACTAAAGCATGGAGAATAGTGCAGATAGATTATAATGCCTATTTCATGAAAAAATATTTATTCTATAGTGTTTAAATAATAAATTTTCTGTTGACCTAAGAACAAAATTTCTTCTCCAACTGTTGTTTAAGATTCAGATTCAATTTGTTAAAAATTTTCAATTGCATGAATAATATAAAGAGAGCAATTATTTCATTGCATATTTTTAAAATTTACAAAGGATTAGGGGTGATGAATTCATGACTTTAGACAAATATGCGATCACTGATATAATTTTTTTTGTATAATAAATCATAAAAATTGTGATTATTTTATTCAGTTAACTATCTTTTGTGATTTGCTTTTATGTAAAGTTGTAAAGATTTTCATGAATTTATTTTATTTATAGGTCATCTATGAGTCTCTCCGTATGTTCCCCCCCTCTCCTGATATAACCAGACGAGCCCAGGAGACCAGAACATACAACGGAGTCACCATACCTAAAGACGCGGTCATTTTCATTCCCATCTACAAAATCGTCAAAGACCCTGAATATTTTCCAGAGCCTTTCAAATTTGACCCAGAAAGGTTTTCCTCTGAAAGGAAGTCTGAGATAGATCCTATCTCATTTCTCCCATTTGGCTTTGGTCGGAGGCAGTGTGTGGCCAAGCGATTAGCTCTTATGGAGTTAAAGGTAAAGTTGGGTTTTTGCCTCTTGTTAACCTCTTAACTGACAGAACTCATGTCATGTTGGTTTACTAAAGCATGCTATATAGCATTTAAAGTGATGAAAGTCAAAGACTTAAAAATTAGTTGATGTATGCTTTAAGGACACAGCTTTTCTCTCATATGGTACCTCTTACATAATGTGGGAAGAAAATGGGGGTGAGACTGCAATCAGGCCTAAACATTGGTAATTGGAAAACAGGTAAACAGGGTACGAGTTAGCCTGACAGGAAGAAACAAAACAGATAAACAGGGTATGAGTTAGCCTGACAGGAAGAAACAAAACAGGTAAAAAGGGTATGAGTTAGCCTGACAGGAAGAAACAAAACAGATAAACAGGGTACAAGTTAGCCTGACAGGAAGAAACAAAACAGATAAACAGGGTACAAGTTAGCCTGACAGGAAGAAACAAAACAGATAAACAGAGTATGAGTTAGCCTGACAGGAAGAAACAAAACTA
>MUZC01004446.1:84525-99053 GCA_002072015.1 Radix auricularia
GGGGCCGCGGTGGTCGAGTGGCAAGCGCGCTCGACTGTCGTTCCGATGGTCACGAGTTCGAATCCATGGGAAGCCAAGGATTTGTTCCCGGGGCCCAGGGCGTCCCACCCAGCTCCAAAATGGGCGAAAAGCGGCGGGGTAATGCGTGGAACCCTTAGCCGTGGCATGTGAACGCTGCATTACTTGCCAAAAAACAACTGCTGCCTTGCAGATGGTCTTGGCTGACCAAAGGCTATGGAAGCAAATCCAGAAAATACAGCAGGCTGAAGTCGGAGACGACGGGCCAATTGGCGCAAAACTCGTGGCACGCAAAACTCAATATTGAGAACGAAGAAGAAGAAGATACATTGAAACATGAAAAATTGTGCATTGGGGAAAAACATATAGCTTTGATTTTATCCAAGAAATAAAACATTTTTTAAAAATAGTCTATATGGTGTCCGTACTTTTAATTTCTAATAAAGATCATCTTTACTTTACTTCATATCATTTATATAGTTATCGGGGGGGGGGGGGGGGGCGGTTGGTTTCAGCCCCAGGCGTCATGTACCAACGCAAGGCGTCTGGTCCTATAAATAGGACACTGGTACATAACGGGTTAACATAATTAACTAGTGACGTATATCCGGTGCCTGGTCAGGGCAATAATATTAAAGTTCCCTCCCATTTTTCTATATAATATAATATAATATTATATTCTACAGTGTATATCAATCTGTTATAAAATTTTGAAATCTCTAGAACCATCAGAAGTGGTTTAATTTTACGTTGGAAAATTTGAAATTTTTCGGACAGCAAAACATAAAGTCATAAAGGAACGAAAGCAAGTTTTTAAAAAAAAAACGTGTTAAAAAAACTAAAAAACTTTGTACTCTAAAAGTGTTATAATACAAAATTCTCATATTTTTTAATAATTTTATTTTTAAAAAAACATGAAATCTGCACACACAAAAACAAAAGAGATTCTTATAAATATATAGAGTCTATCTACTAATCTAGCGTGCTGAAGGCGTGTGATGTTTTGATTAAGTTCTACGCTAATTTTTAAAGTTGATATAAGAAAGCTGATGAGTTCAACTATAAATAGATGTAAGCGCAACTTAAGGCTAAGAGATAGTGGAGTAAAAAGTGTTTTCTTGCGCAGCAATTCAATTGTGTGTGTGTGTGTGTACGTGTGTGTGTGTGTGTGTGTGTGTGTGTGCGGGGGCGTATATGTGTGTGTGTGTGTGTGTGTGTGTGTGTGTGTGTGTGTGTGTGTGTATTTCTTTCTGCGTATGTGTGTTAGTAAAGGAGAAAGGTGGTGACTGGTCTATTATTAGGATTTTATAAATGCGTAATTCAGTAATGCGAATTGAAAATGATTTTTCTTGTAACTTTATGACCTATGATCTATTTTCCTTTCTTTGGCTTTGACCGTGACGTCAATTTCTTTCCTCTTTGATTTCAACAGATGATAACGAGTCGCCGCCCTTTTCCTGTATTATTGTTTGGAGAGTGTTTCTTTTGTAACGTCCTAAATATAAAACAATGGACTCGTTTAAAGATAGATTGGAGTCAATAGATTCAACTAAGGGAAGGCAAGGAGACAATAGATTCAACTAAGGGAAGGCAAGGAGACAATAGCTTCAACCGAGGGAAGGCAAGGAGACAATATAGTTTACTCTCTCTTCTCTCTCTCTCTCTCTCTCTCTCTCTCTCTCTCATTCTCTTATGAATTTTTTAAAACTTTTTAACCAAAACATTAAAATGAATTTGACTTTATAACTAGGTATGCACTTTATAACTAGGTGTGCACTTTATAACTAGGTGTGCACTTTATAACTAGGTGTGCACTTTATCAGTTGCTATTAAACCAGGTGTGCTAATTTTTATTATCATAAACGTTGACTGACAATCGCTACATTAACTTTTACTAACAATAGCTATACATAAACGTTGACTGACAATCGCTATACATAAACGTTGACTGACAATCGCTATACATAAACGTTGACTAACAATCGCTATACATAAACGTTGACTGACAATCGCTATACATAAACGTTGACTGACAATCGCTATACATAAACGTTGACTAACAATCGCTACAGACCTCATTTAAAGAAAAAAAATGGTGTGAACATCGCTTTATCCAGAGAGCTCAATTTGATAATTTTTTCGGGGGGCAGAGAAATAAGTTAGGGAAAAGAGAAAAAGGGAGACTAAATGGAGACATCACAAATAATAACCCAACATAGCCACATTTTTTGTCATACGTTTTAAAAACCCATATAATAATACTTGCGTTATAGAGATGAATTAAGGACAATGTGTGGCACAAGTCTTTAAATTCATCACGTTATTGATATTTTTGGAAATAAAGTCGTACGTATTTGAACTGCATCAATGAATTTGTAAAGTGCATCCCAGAAGCATGAACTGCCGCCTAGGGCACACCAATGTGTAACTTCATCACTGGATATTTGATGCTCCTTCCCAAGTCATAACCCTGCCCCCCCCCCCACGTTTAATAGGACTTTGACCCCTGACGTTTTCCAACGGTCTTTGTTCCAATGACCTTACCCCACGGATCCCATTCTAGTTGACTTGCATGGCATTCTTTCATGAGACATTGTGTTTGTTTGTTTTTTAACTTAAAACTTTTTTTTTTAAATAGATAACATTATTATTAATATTGTTTCTTAAAATATTTTTTTTAAGGCAAGAAGCCGATTGGTAGTTATTGATAATTTATTTACCGCGGAGCACCACTTCCAGTTCACGGGCCTAGAAACGATTCCAAGAACTCAGTCATGCGCCTGCGATATCTGTTGACCTAACTACATTGGTCCTTGTGTCTAGCAGGGGTTCTCAAACCATAATCGCAAATAGGGACTTGTAGGATTTTCTGCGGATTGCCGGTGTAAAATTAAATTAAGTCAATTGTTTTAGTGCAATTTTCTCATATTTTTTTAGTCATTGCATTAAATATGACTTGACGTCAACATTACATATAGAGTCATTGCATTAAATATGACTTGACGTCAACATTACATATAGAGTCATTGCATTAAATATGACTAGACGTCAACATTACATATAAAGTCCAGGCTAGTAAAAACGAGAGGGACGAGACAGTCGCGTCGGAATAACCCGACCCTCAACGGGCGCTGCGGTTTTCATCATCGGCATTGCACATGATGCTCTGCCTAAGATCCGTACGGCGACTGTAATCATATAGATACTTTGGATTTCACCGCAGCTAAGTTTCTTCATTTTATTTTTTATTTTTATTTTCGTTTTATTTGTGTATTGCATGTTCGTTGATAAAGGCTCTTTGCCGAAACGTTCGCTGTTTTGTTACGTCCGGTCAGGCTAACCCTTACCTTGTTTACGTCTTTTCCATTTAATCATACGTAACCAGCAGCTGCACAAAGCAAAATGGCCGTCGGTATTGCCTGCCAAGGAGTTGTCTCTTTCGGGTTGCAATCAGCTCCGCAACCCTAGGTGACCGCAACCCTAGGTGACCGCAACCCTAGGTGACCGCAACCCTAGGTGACCGCAACCCTAGGTGACCGCAACCCGCAACCCTAGGTGACCGCAACCCTAGGTGACCGCAACCCTAGGTGACCGCAACCCTAGGTGACCGCAACCCGAAACCGATAACTTATGGCAGGCAATGCTGTCGAAAAGGGGTTGGCCTCTGCGTAACTCCTTAAAATAACTTAAATTAATTGTATTACCACTTAAACACGCAGAAATTCTCCAACGATAGCTTGTTTAGGAACGAGCCCGGCAAAGACAGGAGGAAAGCAAAAACGGTTTAAAAACCACAGCCAAAAATGAAGCGAATTTTCTGAACACTGTTTAAACTTGAAAAAAAAAATATGACTAGGGTCTATTTAATTTTTTGTTGTAGTTGAATAATAGCGCGATCTACTCAAAAAAAGTACATGAACAGTGTAAATGTTTATTTAATTTATGTTATATTTATGGATTTGTTGTCCCCCCAAAATGTGAGAAGATTAGGATCTCCAGCTTAATCGAACAGTATGCGTTGAAGATCATTTGTTGATTAAATTATATTTATAATTTATGTAGAGTAGAAACCTATTCCCATTCCAACGCCAGTCGGAGCTAGGGTAGAAACCTATTCCCATTCCAACGCCAGTCGGTGGTCGAGTAGAAATCTATTCCCATTCCAACGCCAGTCGGTGCTCGAGTAGAAACCTATTCCCATTCCAACGCCAGTCGGTGCTAGAGTAGAAACCTATTCCCATTCCAACGCCAGTCGGAGCTAGAGTAGAAACCTATTCCCATTCCAACGCCAGTCGGTGCTAGAGTAGAAACCTATTCCCATTCCTACGCCAGTCGGTGCTAGATTAGATTAGAAACCTATTTCCATTCCAACGCCAGTCGGTGCTAGATTAGATTTGAAACCTATTCCCACTCCCACGCCAGTCGGAGCTAGATTAGATTTGAAACCTATTCCCACTCCCACGCCAGTCGGAGCTAGATTAGATTTGAAACCTATTCCCATTCCAACGCCAGCCGGTGCTAGATTAGATTTGAAACCTATTCCCATTCCCACGCCCTTCGGTGCTAGATTAGATTTGAAACCTATTCCCACTCCCACGCCAGTCGGAGCTAGATTAGATTTCTAACGTCATTTCCAAATTCGTTTTCTCCACCGGGAAAAACTCGACATTACAAAACTCTCCCAACTGAAAAAAAATAGATAGATCTACACAAAAATAAATTTGGTAATTAAAGGTTTAATGCTCGGAATTTCCTGATATCGGCGTCTGAGTCAACAATCGAACGTTGAACTGACAACAGTCGAACTTAACGGCTCCTAACTTTCAATGTACCACGGTCAAACGTTGAACTGACAACAGTCGAACTTAACGGCTCCGAACTTTCAATGTACCACGGTCAAACGTTCAACTGGCAAGTCTCATGTCGTATTACCGTAAACCTTTTCATAGCTCATTGAAAAGGCATGGCATTTAAAACCAATAAATATATCTTCATAAATGCGGCATTGATAAGGGCAAAGATAGCGTCACGTCGGAGGCGTCACTGGGGGAGGGGTGTCACCCAGATCTGTAGCTTCTGGTTTCACGACATATCCTATTGCCCATCTCCGAGTCAGTTGGTGCGAAATAACTGGAAAATACAGAATTTTAACATTTTGGTGCCCTCTCTTGCGCTTGTGTGCCGGTGCGCTCCTCACCCTTCCCAACGGCCTAGTGACGCCTATGCGTGGCTTGTCTTTTAGTTTTATTGCTGTCATGCAAACACATCTGGAAATGATAATGGAGGTGTGATCCGGGTGTCTGGCTTATGTGTATCCGCTTTCGTGGAACTAGGTCGAGGTCAAGTGTGGGGCCAGGGTCACGAAATCGGAACGAATACGTTCCAACTGGAATAGGAGTCAAAACATTTTTTTAAAAATTGTTGAGAAAACATGAGAGAAGAATAACGGGCTATAACTAGGGTTGCCAGACGGCTGTCTCGGGAATATAAGACACTAGTGTCGATATTTGGCGAAGGCTCAAAAAAAAAATCCCCTTTTAAATATAAAATCTCCAGTATTGCTTCAATTTTTCACTGGACAAATAAAGATAACACCGGACACTCCGGAAAAAAAACGGACATCTGGCAACTACTAAGTTTTGTGGTAAACTAAAAATTATCTTCATTGGAGATTAAAAGTTCTCCAGGGGACCGGTTGAAATTGCCTCGCAGGCCGCATCTGGCCCGCGAGCCGTATTTTGGAGACCACTGCTAGCGCAATAGAAGCTAAGATATAAAATTTACCGATCTTCTGTTCTCACATAGTGGCTCGCGTTCAATTTATGAAAGACGTGTTGCAAGTATTGCAGGACATTTCCAAGCCAGGATTAATGACCCATAGTGCTTTAAATAATATGTAAATAATAGAATTGAAATCTTAATATCACAATATTACATTTATAATATAAAATATAAATTAGATATAAATATTTATTTCAGTTAAATTATACATGNATATAAGCCTTAAAATCCCCAGATCTATTTTTAGCCCTGATACGCGCTGAACTCTTATCGAACGTCCAACCTTGGACCGACCGATCCACGGAGCACTGTTCGCAGTTGTAAACTTCCTTAGCCCTTCCTTATCTATCGTTTGCGGATATATTCGTGACTTCAAATAAACGTTATAAAAAAAAACAAAAAAAACAAACTGATACACCGTTGACATAAGACTAAATTATCGACGGTCACAAGAGATGTTGGAAAATCTGACGGTAAATTCCCTGGACGGTTTACAGCTTACGTCACTGAAAATAAGACGTATCACAAGGTCGGCTGGGGCTCTCCGAAACTATGTTTACCCAATGGCGCATCACGAGGGTTGTTGTCAATCAGTCGCGCCCCATGAGGGTTGGTATCACCCAGTGGCGCCCCATGAGGGTTGTTGTCACCCAGTGGCGCCCCATGAGGGTTGTTGTCACCCAGTGGCGCCCCATGAGGGTTGGTGTCACCCAGTGGCGCCCCATGAGGGTTGTTGTCAACCAGTGGCGCCCCATGAGGGTTGTTGTCAACCAGTGGCGCCCCCATGAGGGTTGTTGTCACCCAGTGGCGCCCCCATGAGGGTTGTTGTCACCCAGTGCGGTAGCTGGGAATGTCACAATCCCCCCCTCAGAACCTAGCACACAGATCTCCTCCGAGGCTGGCAGTACCAAATAACGAGAAAATAATAGAATGTACACTATTGTTATGGTGTCAGCCCTTATGATGGTGTCACCCGGTGCAGTCCGCAACACCCCGCTCCCTCGCATCCCCTAGTAACGCCTCTGTGTGTACCCATAAGCTGTTGCTGCAGTAGGTTCATAATTCAATTCTTGTATCAGGTTGACTCATGTAGCACGCAGGCGAGTTCACTGGGTTATAGACCACCCCCTCCTCGTTTCAAAAATTATATTCACCAAGCCAGAGGCGTAACAACGAAATTGGCACCGGGGCTGTTGTCAAGGGCGCCGAGGGCTAATCCTCTAATTATCAATTTATTTCCATCATTTAGAATTTTCCCTAAGGGCGCCAAAAATGAATCAGCCAAGGGCGCACTTCTGCCCCATGTCCTTATGTCACACTTCTGCCCCATGTCCTTATGTCGCACTTCTGTCCCATGTCCTTATGTCACACTTCTGCCCCATGTCCTTATGTCGCACTTCTGCCCCATGTCCTTATGTCACACTTCTGCCCCATGTCCTTATGTCACACTTCTGCCCCATGTCCTTATGTCACACTTCTGCCCCATGTCCTTATGTCACACTTCTGCCCCATGTCCTTATGTGTAAGTCATTTTTGATTTGCTCAATATAATGTCTTTATCTCATTAAATGTGTAATGCACTTATGCTTTATGTCTGTGTTTTATATATGCGTATAATATTCTATATTCTTTCGGCTCAATAATTTAATCCTCTTAGTTTTCTTATTGCCTGCATCAATGTCCTATTATCTAACAATCAATGATTTTTAAAAAATCTTAAATTGACCTCTTCAAACACTAAGCGGTACAAAACGAAAAAATCTTAAATTGACCTCTTCAACCACTAACGGTTCCAAAACAAGAAAACTTTAAATTGACCTCTTCAAATTCTAACCGTTACAAAATGATAAAACTTTAAATTGACCTCTTCAAATTGTAACCGGTACAAAACGATAAAATCTTAAATTGACCTCTTCAAAAGCACTAACCGGTACAAAATGATAAAATCTTAAATTGACCACTTCAAAAACACTAACCGGTACAAAACGATAAAATCTTAAATTGACCACTTCAAAAACACTAACCGGTACAAAATGATAAAATCTTAAATTGACCACTTCAAAAACACTAACCGGTACAAAACGATAAAATCTTAAATTGACCTCTTCAAACACTAACCGGTACAAAATGATAAAATCTTAAATTGACCTCTTCAAACACTAACCGGTACAAAACGATAAAATCTTAAATTGACCTCTTCAAACACTAACCGGTACAAAACGATAAAATCTTAAATTGACCTCTTCAAACACTAACCGGTACAAAACGATAAATTACAATCCAGACAGGGGTAGCACTGGTGCCTTGTGGGAGAAAGGACAAGTGGCGCGCGGCTGTACCAACAATTGAGCAATAAGTTACAAGTAACGGATGTAGCTGTAAGTACTGTAAGCAGCAAGCGATGCGAGGATGAAGACTCTGGGGTCGTCTAGGTATCCCTTGACCAAAAAGAGACCCTGGGAACGATGCACGCTTTGCCCTGGATGACCTTTGACCTTCAAAGTGGAGCGCAGTTTCTTACGTTAGGACGGGCGGTAGTAAAGGACCTTTCTAAGGGGCTCTAAACCTTTTCAACAACGGGTCCTTGGGCGTGAGGAATTTTTTTCTAAGTTTGAGACTTTGTTGCCAGCGACTTACGTCGTGTCTGTGAATGGGGTCACTTGTTGATCAATAGGCAATAGGGCCAAGCTTTCGTTTCATTCACTTTCTTTCACCTCGTGTCGAAGCGTGTCTGTTGACCGTTAAAGCTACACCCTAATAATAATAATAATAATAATAACAATAATAATAATAATAATAATAATAATTATCAAACACAATAAAAAACACAAATAAAAGAGAAAAATCCTGAGCCAATTCTAAATAAAAACAGCAATTCGGGGCTAACCGTCATCACCCTCCACGCCCTGCTCCCACCCTCCACGCCCTGCTCCCACCCTCCACGCCCTGCTCCCACCGAACATTTCACAAAGAGGCTATCTAACTCAACGAAGTGCTTCAAGGCTAGGAAACCACTTGGTTTCAACATTATTACAATAGACTTTCTGAAACGTATTTAAAAAACTAAACTGACACGGATAGAACACTAGCAATCTAATAAGTCTATTTGACAGTTTCCTTATTTGAATCTACTCACTATTTTAGTCAATTGTTTTTATTTGTGTTTATAAAACTATAGTCTACACATTCAGAGTTTCATGTTCTCTGAATCTAGTTTAAGGACCCAAGTTGTTTCTGGATGTCATGTAGCTCATAATATTTAGGAGATTATTTTTTTCTCTTTCCTCTCCACTTTTGTTTCTTCTGGATTCGCTTATCAGGGTCACTACTCCGTTAGGCATTTTTGTTACGACCGGCGGTCGATTAAATTAACTCAGATGTAGAACCTATGCTGTGGCATACTCAATAAACAATATTGTGACCACTCGTACACTACACGATTCTTAACCCATTGATAAACGCTAATATTATGCTCTGGGTTGTGACGTTGGGAATGGTTCTTAAGCCGTGGCATTGGATCCTGCAGAAAAAAAACCAATAACCATAATACATCCAAATCAATTTTTGAAGCAAAAATGTTTCCAAATTTTATGTTTCATCATTTTTTCATGTTAAATTAGTAACGATGTAATTATTATTATAATATGTTGGTTTGTTTACAGTGCTGGGTTAAGTGGCCCTAAAAGAAAAAATATTGTGATCGCTTAAGTTAGGTGGTTCCCCTTTACCATGTGACTTGAAGGCTAACCAATCAACAAAAACTTCCGGGAGTGACGCGTTTTCCCCATTTTCCAGGCAAACAACATCAGGCCAAGCAGAGGATAAGGACGCTTTAAAACTTTACAATTTATTTCACCAATATTCTGATTATTCTTTCATAAATACACAATTTTGAAAACATTGTAATGAGACTACTTGATGAATGCAGTGATGACGACCCGAATTTCGGGACAAGATCAGTGGAATTTTCAGAAGTCGGAGGTAATAACACAGATATTAATAAATTATTAATAATGTCATAATGTAGCCGTAACTGTAACAGTGACAGTGACTTAGTAACAGTAACATTAGTGACATTAGTAGTTATTAGTAATGACTTAATTAATCACCACTAGTCTAGTAGTACTAGCAACTAGTCACTAGTACTAGTAATAGTAATAGTATTAATAGTAACAGTAGCCTTTTTATTTGTCAGTAGTGTCAGTGTCAGTAGCATATTATAATTAATTAATAATTGCTATTAATATTACTTAAAAATTATTAGTATTATTAGACTACCACTCTCGCTCACTAATAATTGTTTGAATTATTAAAAACATTACAATTACTCATTATCACTCACTCATTACATTACAATTTTCATTGATTTGAACTTATACTCATATTCATATGCCATGCCATGTCATAATAGTCATATGACAATGGACACTCTTCATTATCATAGTCATAGTAATCATACTCATACTCATTGCTAACATTAAAAACAACTACTATCTGAATCTGAGCTATCCACTAACTGAGACTAACTACTGACTACTGTTAACTTGTTACTTGCTAACTTAGTTAGCGTAAGGCGTAAGTTCATTTTATTTGATATTCACTAATAAAAAAAATAGTATTGACTTACCTAACTTTCATTTCCATTAAATTTAAAACTTTAGTTACTAGTCATAGTTTAGTCAGTGAAGTTTTAGTAACCGCTAATTTTGCTGTCTTTTTGTGATGCCTAACACGCTTAACACAGTAATGCCAAGGCTTAAGGCACTTAGGTCAAATTCTAATAACCTGTTGCATGTGATCCATCTTGGGTCATCTACTTATCTGTAAGTGTAAGCCTGGATTGCAGTCGGACCCACATTTTGTTGGCTAATTTTGCTGGTTAGCGTTTAGGCTAAAACATACTTTTTTTTTAATAATGGTTTGTAATAACTGAATTTCACTATGTAAGCCTATACATTATACTAGTCTAAGCCTAGCTGTTATTTTAACTTTAGCAAAGACTAAGGCAAGGGTACAGTGAATAATATGAGTTAAGTATAGTATGACCATATTATATCGATTATAATGGACAGGTCTGTATACAGTTTTAGAATCAATAAGTCTTTCTAGTTGAGTCAAAGAGAAAAAATATTAGTATGAAATTCAGTAACTCATACTCATAGTTTAAACATAATTATTAGATATTGATTTATGACAACTATAATCTGAGTATAGAGTAAATTTATTTAAATTGATTATCATGTTTATATAATTTTTTTTTTTTTATCACACATTGCAATATTCTCTGACCCACCACAGAAAATCCAAGTCAAAACTCTGCTTGTTTTTTTTTTTCAAATCATGCTAGAACCCTTTAGTCTATACCAGTTGTTGCCAACCTTTTTTATGTGACCCCCATGAAATGGAAATAAGTCATTTTCAATAAAGTTTGTACAAAATAGAGCAAATTTACATTGTAGTGAATATTTTTAGTCCACAGTTGGTGACCCCCAGAGAACCCACCACGACCCCCCAGGTTGGGAACCACTGGTCTATACTACTCTATACTATGCTAATTTAGGCTAAATCCGAAACACCAATTCAAAATTTGATTCATTGGGAAATTTTAATAAATTAAACACAAAACTTATTTTAGATTTGATTTTTTCCTTGTGAAGCAGAAGGGGCAAAAGATGTTAAATCCTTATTCCAGATTTCATTAAATGCAATTTTAATAAACACAGATAACAAAAGTTGGGGGATAAGATTATAAACTATTTGTTTCTTTACTGGAATTTCATCTTGAAGTTTCGTTTACTTTGACCTATCAAATTTAAATCAAATCATGTTTTGGAAAGTGTATCACTAGCTCTGATTACTCCAAGCTTCACTTAGAATTACAGTGCAGCAAATTTGGAGAAAAAAAATAGTGTAATGTCTGTGTTTGTGGGGTTTAAAATTTTTCACCAAAAATTGGATGCCATGCAACATTGCACACATGTTTATTAATTTGGACACTGGCCAACACACCACAGTCCATTCATTGGTCACAAGCATATTCCTCTGAAGTAAATTTAGGAGGTTATAGCTCCATGGTTCCTTACAAATTTAAAATCTTTTACTAGACACAAATATTAATTATTATTAATCTTGTAAGTTCAAAAAATAAATCTTTGAAACACCTGAAAACCAAAGGTGCTTGCTTTAAGTACACACCTACTCAAAGTTTAAATATCTAGGTCTAATATGAACTCAATACCTCACAGTAAGTAGTACCTTAAAAACACAATATCTGTTTTGTTTAATTACTTTGATGATTACAATAACATTGTTTAGTCATGATTTTCTATTTTATTTATTCATTTAATTGCAATATTTTAAGAATGTACCACCTCAATTAATTTTCTTTTCTTATGAATTAAAAAAAAAAAATTGATTTTCACGTATCTGAAATTGAGTTTGAAAAAATTATGCATTCATGGTTGTCTGATTGCATTCATGGTTGTCTGATTGTATTCATGGTTGTCTGATTGTCTTTGAAATGAATAAGTCAAGTTTGAAGCCTAGAAGATTCTTAAGCATTTTAAGTGAGTGCCACTTGAACAGTGGCTCAGAAATGATGTTTGAAACGCTCTTGAGAAAACCTTGACCCTAATCCCAGTTATGGTTTCATGGGGACAGTTTAATACAAAGGTTGCTCCTAGTTATAGGATGCTTTGTTGTGGTTAGAGTTAGGGTTAGTAACTATTCTATATGTTTAATACAAATGTTAGAGTAAGAGTGAAATAGTAACTATTCTATATGTTTAATACAAAGGTCGCTCCTAACTCCTAGTTATAGGATGCCTTGCTGTGGTTAGAGTTAGGGTTAGTAACTATTCTATATGTTTAATACAAAGGTTAGAGTAAGAGTGAAATAGTAACTATTCTATATGTTTAATACAAAGGTTGCTCCTAGTTATAGGATGCCTTGTTGTGGTTAGAGTTAGTAACTATTCTATATGTTTAATACAAAGGTTAGAGTAAGAGTGAAATAGTAACTATTCTATATGTTTAATACAAAGATTGCTCCTAGTTATAGGATGCCTTGTTGTGGTTAGAGTTAGGGTTAGTAACTATTCTCTATGTTTAATACAAAGGTTGCTCCTAGTTATAGGATGCCTTGTTGTGGTGAGAGTTAGGATTAGTAACTATTCTATATGTTTAATACAAAGGTTAGAGTAAGAGTGAAATAGTAACTATTCTATATGTTTAGTACAAAGGTTGCTCCTAGTTATAGGATGTCTTGTTGTGGTTAGAGTTAGGGTTAGTATGTATGTCTATATGTTTAATACAAAGGTTGCTCCTAGGTATAGGATGTCTTGTTGTAGTTAGAGTTAGGGTTAGTATGTATGTCTATATGTTTAGTACAAAGGTTGCTCCTAGTTATAGGATGCCTTGTTGTGTTTAGAGTTAGGGTTAGTAACTATTCTATATGTTTAATACAAATGTTAGAGTAAGAGTGAATTAGTAACTATTCTATATGTTTAATACAAAGGTTGCTCCTAGTTATAGGATGTCTTGTTGTAGTTAGATTTAGGGTTAGTAACTATTCAATATGTTTAATACAAAGGTTGCTCCTAGTTATAGGATGCCTTGTTGTGTTTAGAGTTAGGGTTAGTAACTATTCTATATGTTTAATACAAATGTTAGAGTAAGAGTGAAATAGTAACTATTCTATATGTTTAATACAAATGTTAGAGTAAGAGTGAAATAGTAACTATTCTATATGTTTAATACAAAGGTTGCTCCTAGTTGTGGTTAGAGTAAGATATTAACTATTTTATATGTTTTGTCTTTAAAACATGTAAGTGTAAGCTTTCCAGCGATTCTGGGTTTATAATTGTTATATTTTAAGTTCTGAAGCCCTTCTGGGTTCATGTTTATCCATGTAAGTTCTGTGTTACGTTATGCATTAATTTTGGAGCTTGTTGTAAGATTAAAATATCAAAGGTCTTTAAATAATTGAATGTTATGAAGACCACCAGTGTTATTCAGGGAGTCAAGCATATTGAATTGCTTCCCGTTAGTGACGTAGATTATTACAGGGATAAACATGTAGCCCAAACAATCACTGTTGAGAAATTCTGCCAATCCCAGGCCATTATTTATTGTGTGATTTTTCTTGTCTCCCCTTTTCCAATCTCGGGATAACTCACTTGTCCTTAACAGCGTAAATCTTGCATTCTTCTTTTAAATTCCCTCTATTCTATTAAAGAAACGAGGTCGCCATCGTGTATTACGCAGTTCTCCCCCCCCCCCCCCTTGTTGTCGCTCTCCACGAATCCTCCAGTCCCTGGGGGGAAAAGGCCACCAAACTTATACCAGAGACGTTTGCGAATAAATCAAAACTCCCCTGAGCTCAAGTGGCGTTGCCGCGAATGCCGCGGCGGAAGAGAGTATTCCACTTGTGAGCTCGGTGGGGTAAGGTCAACCCGCACTCCGCTTAGCCGGGGACGACGCTTGTTGTTCGGCTAATCGGTTTGTTCTGTCTTGTTGATCCCAGGGGCGGGGCACGGGGTGGGGTCGCCCCACTTAGAGTCTGCTGTAGAACCTGTGTTTGGGGGCGGGGGGGGGGGGGGGGCTGGAGCCAGCTAACAGTATCACGTCATCTCAAAATACCGAGTCAGTCTTGTGC
The DNA here is from genome assembly GCA_002072015.1 of Radix auricularia. NCBI lineage: Eukaryota > Metazoa > Mollusca > Gastropoda > Lymnaeidae > Radix > Radix auricularia. The sequence goes on from MUZC01004446.1 coordinate 98,980, forward strand.
CGAAGAGGTGGACGTGTTTCGTGTTGGCTCTTGGATACAAGACACGTATAACTGGGACAGAGGTGGACGTGTTT
>MUZC01004446.1:132188-142872 GCA_002072015.1 Radix auricularia
AAGTGAGACCCCCCTCCCCCCTAGGTGCGTGACGTCATTTATGGACGGCCCCAAAGACTATGGGTTTAGAAAACAGCTTTATTCCTGACAATAATGTAAATATTATCATTTTAAAACTTAAAAATCTGAAGTCACAAAAATTGACGCAAATTGCCGAGAACAAAATGTCCCCTGCGTTTATTATTATAAAAAATCTCCGTCAATAATAATATTGATCTAATTAGTCCAAATATTGCCAGCTGGTGATCGATAGTCCAAGCAGATACGTGCCGTTGTTGAGTTAATGGTTGGTATGAGATCGGCACATGAACGGAGACTTGGCTTTGTGCAAGGGAGAATAGAGACTCGATTACTCTGCAACTCAAGTATCGCCGCATGTCGTGGAGGCTTTAACATTGCCAGTCACTGTCAATACATACCTGGGGGTAATCGATTCGTATAACAACGTTTACTTTCAAAATGCTGAGTAAACAAACCGCATCCGATGTTTTTCTTAGAACTCGCGCGGTTTAATTTGTGCCGAGAGACATAAATATTTCCATTACAGAATCTTTAAAAACTACGAGAGTGATCGTTACTGTTGACAATGTAAACACAAGACATTCGATGGCAATGCTGAGAGTAAGGTAGTTAACTTTGGTAAACAGCTGAGTTAGTGTGTATTTTTTTTAACAACAAAGGTTCGGGTAGAGCAGGAGAAAACAGTTTTATTATTATAACAAGGGTCTTTCAGGGCGGAGACTCCAACGGGTGACACTGAAAGGGGGGCCGACTCTAAACGGAAATGTACAGATTGACAGATGTTGCGTTAACCGTTTTAAAACAGAACTCAGTTTAAACCATTACCATTTCCTTTTTTTTTCTTATCTGATACAGACGCTCCATCCTATAAATAAGAACTATTGCGTACTGCGTTTATCCATGGTTTATGTATAGTCTTTAAAAAAAAGAATAAAAAAAAAAAAGATTTTTAAAGTGTAAGTTTTAAAATAAGCAGTTTTTATAAAGGAAAATGATATTTAAAAAATTAACATTTTTTTTTACTTAATTAACAATAACAAAATTTAAATACATTGACATTAAATTGAATTACTTATATTTAAATATATCTCCTAGAAATACTATAATTTTTTATTAAAAACTTAATTTATTGGCATTTTATGAACTTTTCAGTTTAATGGCGTCATAAATCTTATTTTTCAACTTTAATCAGAATTATCGATTAATTATTCGGTAATTTTTCAAAAGTTTAACAATTAAATTTAAATTAATCGATAACAGCCCTAATGATCTTATCTGATCTTATATTAACAGACGCTCCTTCTATACAGAAGATAATTGCGTCCACAGACCATGAGAGATTATCTGTTGGCAAGTGATGCAGCGTTCACAGGCCACGGCTATGAGGGTTCCACGCATTACCCAGCCGCCTAACTAAAGCTAGGTACCCATTTGGAACTGGGTGACTCAGGGACTCCTTTGGCCCCGGGAACAAATCTTTGACTTCGCGTTGATTCGAACTCGTGACCATCGGTACGCCAGTCGACCACCGTGTTGTTTTTCTTCATTAATTCAAGTCCTGCTTTTTTTCTTAACTTTATTGTGCAGAGCTGTCAGTGGGAATCAAAGCAATAGAACATCACTAAGTTACTTACATATTACAAGCGGCTTTTAAGCTTTGTAATATAATTCAAAGGCAGCCAGATCCTTTCGCTGGTCGGTGTTTTATAGCATTACCTTAACGACCGGTAGTCCACAGCCAACAGTTGTGCTTCTGACTCCGGGGACCGGGCTGCTATCAATGGCGTAGCTAGGGATTTGGGGGCCCGGGGGGCTTGGCAACTTTAATAGGCCCTGAAGTAATGTTCACTCCTTTGGGAGCCCCCCTAAAGTGGGGGAGGTTGACTTAAGTCTTCAGACCTTCTCCCCCTCCCCTAGCTACGCCACTGGCTGTGATGCCGGTAGGTTGGGGTCCTTGTTGTATATAGTGTTTTGAAGTAAAAAGATAGTATGGTATTTGGATCACCAGTCTCTGGTGCAACCCTAAAAAGTTTGTCAATGATTGTGCACAAAGTCGCTCTGCACTATGAGGTGTGCATTGTATCGCCCTACAGTTGGATATCGTGTTTGGGAATTTCAAATGATTATTGACGATTTCCACGTGATGAGAGCTCAGTCGGTCACCTTACAACCGCTCTCCGTTTCCTACGCCAAATGTTTGAGGTCTGAGTTATCTGCCCCATCAGACGTCACTACCGCCATTGATCAATGAGGGGAGGTAACGTTGATTCCCTTACTCGATAACTTTTCCGTAGTTACTTTATCTTGATGGCCATAGTGGAAGTCGATAGACGTTAAGTTTTCCTGCGCTAAAGATAATTTAACTTAAACCCTTCAAGGAAAAAAAAAAGCCATATCGTTTCCCAACTTATTCGTGTAAAAACAACCCAAAGTTGTTGAAATTATTTTAAGTTAAAAAGTGCCGAATGGAGGCAGACACCAAACAAAAAAAAGTGGGAAAAGATGGAGGCTGTGTCAATTTCGGATGCCCGAATGGGACGACAGGCAATGATAATGATCATGATGATGATAATGATGATGATAATGATGATGATAATGATGATGATGATGAGACAAGCATAATTAAGAAGGGCATTGCAGAAAATAAAAGTGACGAGCCGTGTAGGAAACAGACCGATTTGGGCCTCATCATGTAGGGCTTCTTGTTTAAATACGACATCAAATGAGCTTTAGTGGAGGGTTGACGTTTTCGGTCTATTGAACTGAACTGTCCCTTAACCCAACGCTGGTTCGTTGGGGCACCATTTTGAGCTGAACTGTCCCTTAACCCAACGCTGGTTCGTTGGGGCACAATTTTGAGCTGAACTGTCCCTTAACCCAACGCTGGTTCGTTGGGGCACCATTTTGAGCTGAACTGTCCCTTAACCCGACGCTGGGTCGTTGGGTCACCATTTTGAACTGCACACTATCTCATGCCATGTGTCACGGTTCTGAGCTGCCTTCTGGGAATCGCTAAATGACAGGCCGGTCCACTCTTTGATATCGTCCTCCCAACTCTTCCTTGGTCTGCCTCTTTTCCTTCTTCCCTGGACTGTGCCTTGCAATATTATCTTTGAGAGACCTCCAGATCTTGTCACGTGTCCGTACCATCGCAATTTCCTCTTTCTAATTGAGGTGAGAAGGTCCTCGTAAGGGCCTATGACAGAACTTAATTTATCGCGGACCGCTTCGTTCGTGATGTGCGCCATGTAGGAGATATTTAGTACCTTCCGAAAACATCTCATCTCTATATCGGTCTGTAGCTCAGTCGATTTTGTGTAGTTTAATGGAATCAACTTAATATCCAAACGGTGATAGTGTACGTAAAATAAATTGACATCCATCATACTTATACCTTACTTGAACCATACTTATACCATACTTGAACCATTACTTGTACCATCATACAATGTTCCACTTCTTGTATCCAATGTTCCCTTTTAGCTGCGCGCCTGCGCAGGCATCTGAAAGACACAGCGCAGCAGTTTAGAAAATCGTGCAGCAAATTTTGTAAAATCTTGCACAAAATATGGATGCTTTTGCAACTTTGTACACGATTTTTTTATATTGCACACGGACTAACGAACCATAGAGGGAAAATTGCTTGTCATTACTTGTACTTTTACTTGTACCATTGCTTATATCATTACTTGTACTTTTACTTGTACCATTGCTTATATCATTACTTGTATCATTACATGTATCATTGTTTGTACTGTTACTCGTACCATTACTTGTATTAGCAGTTGTACCATTACTTGTACCATTTCATATATATATTGTTTGTACCTGATTTTTAACAATTTACTTGTATCATTACTTGTACCATTACATTTACCCTTGTTTGTACAAATAATTTTATCATTACATCTATCGTTGCTTGCACAATTACTTGTACCAATATTAGTAATATTACTTGTGCCATTGTTAGTACCGTTACTTGTACCATTGTAGCATTACCTTTACTTTTGTTTGTACCATTACTTGTACCACGACTTGTACCGTTACTTGTACCATTACTTGTACCATTGCTTATATCATTACTTGTACTTTTACTTGTACCATTGCTTATATCATTACTTGTATCATTACATGTATCATTGTTTGTACTGTTACTCGTACCATTACTTGTATTAGCAGTTGTACCATTACTTGTACCATTTCATATATATATTGTTTGTACCTGATTTTTAACAATTTACTTGTATCATTACTTGTACCATTACATTTACCCTTGTTTGTACAAATAATTTTATCATTACATCTATCGTTGCTTGCACAATTACTTGTACCAATATTAGTAATATTACTTGTGCCATTGTTAGTACCGTTATTTGTACCATTGTAGCATTACCTTTACTTTTGTTTGTACCATTACTTGTACCACGACTTGTACCGTTACTTGTACCATTACTTGTACCATGACTTGTACCATGACTTGTACCATGACTTGTACCATAACTTGTACCATTACTTGTACCATTACTTGCACCATTACTTGTACCGTTACTTGTACCCTTACTTGTACCATGACTTGTACCGTTACTTGTACCATGACTTGTACCATTACTTGTACTATTACTTGTACCATGACTTGTACCGTTACTTGTGCCTTTACAAAAAATTCTCAATGCAATGAATTTGAGAAGAGGGGGGTGGGGAGTGAAGTGTGTCATGTCGCCTTTCCTCTCTCCCCTGGGTATCTTCAACCGTTATGACACGTAAACAGGTGTCTCCAGTAGTTACCAGGTAAATACTACCCACCCGTCAGGTCCAAATAATGAAGTTATTGCCGGGTCCCAGGTAATGCTAAAACCCCTGTTGCTCTCGATGAGACAGTCACACGTCACGACAGGCATTGATCGGCGCAGTACGACCGTAGTGATAGACACGTTATACTTTCAATGGAAGTTATCGCCTAGGGATAAGTTGTGTGGCCGTGGAAGGGGTGGGGTGGGGTGGGGAGCTATTTATACGACGGCACTACAAAATGGGATCTACACTGATCTACACGTAGAGGAAAGTCAACGTTCTTTTAGCCGCGGTGTTGTCTGCGCCCTATTTGTATAGGTGGCAAGTCTGGGGATGGGGTCGGTTCTTTATCTACATTATCGAGTAGAGCAATGATGTATTGATATGTTACAGGCAATAAAGAAGAGTTTGGGGAGGGAATGGGTGGGGGAGATAGAGAAAGTTTGAATAGCTGATAGACCGTGAAGTGTGCACTGGTGTACGTTTAAATAGCCAGCGGTGTAAACGGGAAGTTAGTGCGTCACATTCCTGTGTCTTTAGTCCTATACTCGGTATGCACACTTTAGCACCAACACTTTCATGGGGTCACATCTTTGTTGATCTTGCTGGCACATAACAATGATAAAATATTGACTATCGTCCGGCATGCAATAACTTCTGAATTCAAAAAGAAAATATGGTTGAAGGAAAATAAAGTTATATATATATTAGGGCTGTTATCGATTAAATTAAATTTAATCGTTAACTTTTGAAAAATTACCGATTAATTAATCGATAATTTTGTTAAGCTAAAAATAAAGATGTATGACGTCATTAAACTGAAAATTTCAAGGGAAGTAATTGAAGGCAATTGTTGCCTTCATTAACTTATTTTTAAAACAGTTTGCACTGAAAACAAGTTAAATAACGTATTAAAGTTGAGGCACTTGAATGAAAATTTCAAATTAATTTTATAAATATAAAAATGATACAGCTGTATAGTAATTGTTTGATGATTAGTAAAAACATAAAGATCATCTTTTTATCCCAAGTGGTTCGAAAGCTATGATTTTTTTCTAAGACCTCATAATCTCTTTTTTCACTTTTTCGTTTTCCTTCATATTTTGTGCCCTTTTATTGCATTTTTTAAAATGCCCATAACCTAAGTGTTTAATTAATTAAATTTAAAACACGTACTATTGTTATGGGATATATTTAAAAATAAGTAGAATCTAGTTCAATATAATGTCAATGAATTTAAATTTTGTTATTGTTAAATAGTTAAAAACAATGTTTTTTTTTTTTTTAAAAATATCGTTGTCCTTATAAAACAGGTTATTTTAAAGTATACTCTTTCTGAATTCCCTTAACGGAAAAGTTTTATACGTAAAAAAAATAATGATAAAATAAAAACTATTATTAATTATTTATTGAAAAAACAAAATCCTTTTTCTATTTTTAATCACTATTTTATCGATTAAAATAATTTTAATCGATAAAAATAGTGATTAAAATTAAAGAAATGTTGCTTTTTTTTTAAAAAATCAATTTATTAATAAATAATTAATAATAGTTGTTTTTTTATGTACAAACTACTCATTTTTAGCGCATTTTCGAGAAGTCGAATGCGCTATTGCACCCGTTTTGTCCGTCCGTCCGTCATCACCCTTGATCTCAGCATCCATAAGTCCTAGACCCATGAGGTATATATGTTTTTTGTATGTCCTGACCTGCCATTTGTGCATCAACACTCAGTTACTCGATCCGTTAAAAAACCCCGTTAAAACTACCAAAAAATATTTCGAATCGAGAGGTAACACTAGCGCAGGGAACGGCCGCCATTGCCGGAAGTCGAATACATAGTTTTTTAGGCATTGAAGAGTGGTTCGAAAGCGAGCAAAAGAATTAGTTTTTTTTTTAGTTGACGTCATTAGAATATGTGTAAAAGTTTAGAGAGTTTTACGTTATCATTTGTGGTGACTTGTAGTTAGATTAAAGAGAAAATAATTTTTTTTTTAAATGTAAAGAAATGACTTTTAAATTAAAAAAATGTCAGGTATATTCATTACACAAGAAAATTCATAAAAATATGTATAAAATCTAAACACAATTACTGATAACTACATAATGCTGATATCTAACATAAGTACTGATACATACTACAAAAATGCGCTAACACGTCCTGAATTCCAATAGGGACCAGGCTTAACATGATTTTTTTTAAACGGACTCTAAAAGTGTAACTTTTTTTTAAAAACTTGTTTTATAAGGACAATGATATTTAAAAAACATTGATTTTAATTAATTAACAATAACAAAGTTCTAATTCATTGATATTATTTTGAACTACTTATATTCAAATATATCTCCTAACAATATTATATTTAAAAATTAAATTAAATTAAGTACTTAAGTTACGGGCATTTTTTAAACAATGCCATAAAAGAGCACAAAATGTGAAGGTAAACAACATAGTGGAAAAAAAAGTGATTATGTGGTCTTAGGGAAGATATAAATTTTGAACCACTTGGGCTTGGGATAAAAAGATGATCTTTATGGTTTTGTTAATCATCAAACAATTTCTTTATAGCCGATTACTTTAATATTTTAAAATTAATTTGAAATTTTCTGTCAAGTGCCTAACTTTAATGCGTTATTTATTTTATTTTTGCTAACTATGTTTTAAAAAATAAATCAATAAAAAAATTCAATAGCCTGTTTCTATTAATTCTCTTGAAATTTTCAGTTTAATGACATCATACATCTTTATTTTTAGCTTTAACAAAATTATCGATTAATTAATCGGTAATTNTATATATATATGTTTTTAGAGAGAACTTAAAGAATTGAAACAGGGTGTTGATGAGATGCTCTCAGAGATATAGGGTGGTAGGCAGAGGCGTCACTAGGGTTGGTGTCACCCGGGATGGCCCAACCCCACCACACCCCCTAGCGACGCCACTGGTGGTAGGACATTTAAACAAGTGAATGGATTTCAGGGTTTAGGCCGATACCATGGTACTGAAGACACTGGCCATCAATTGTAAAGCCATTTATCTTGTAACAGCGTTTGGTAAAGTCTTATGCTTAAGAAACTTTGCAGGGTCGAACTAGTTTAGGAAGGCTCTTTGCCGAAACGTTCGTTAGTTTTGTTACGTTCTGTCAGGCTCACTCATACCCCGTAAACTTATTATTGATCTACTAGTTAAATTTGAACATTTAAAGGTTCTGAGATGTCAAAATCTGTAATGTCATTTGAGGAAACCATGATATGGGGCATGTCAAGCATATAAGCGGTATCTGATGACAGCGGAACTTAAACATAGGTGTTAAGGGAATGGTGGAAGCCACTTAAGTAGTGTAGTGGTTATTACATTCGCCTGACACGCGGAAGGTCTTAGGTTCAAGCCCCAGCTAAGACATTACATTTTTTTAAATTTTTAGAAATGTTTGTGTTTGTGACCGTTCATTTCCCACTTTCTTTTCGAACATGACTTCGCTACACGGTTGTTCATTCGCGTTGTTCTGATTTCTGCGCGATGTAGTTCTTTGCACAATTTATCAGCATGTCTGCGGCGTATGCTACGCCGCATCTATTTTGAGTTATTTCTGACAGGCACTCCTTGCCTCAAACGTGGTGAGTCAATACTTAAATGACATCTGGTAACCATGGTTACAGAAACAAAATCTGGCAAGGTTAAAAAGAGGATTGCAAGTCGTTTTTTTTTTAAAATTTAAATTTTGTAAATTAATAAAATGACATAAACAATGAATAAACAAACGGAAACATTCACCAGATTTAGAGTGTAAAAATTAATTTAGATTTTAAAAAATAAAAAATTATGTCAATGCCATGACTAGCAAGAAATGCAATAATAATTTTCATGCCATTGACTAAAAATTGTGTATAAATCTCTGATATTATCTTATCTTATCTTAGATATACAGACGCTCCTTCTATGCAGAAGATAATTGCGTCCACAGTCCATGAGAGATGATCTGTTGGCAAGTGATGCAGCGGTCACAGGCCACGGCAATAGGGGTTCCACGCATTACCCATCCGCCTAACTATGGTCTAGTTAGGTACCCATTCGGAGCTGGGTGACTCGGGGACTCCTCAGGCCCTGGGAACAAATCCTCGCCTTCGCGTGGATTCGAACTCGTGAGGATCGGTACGACAGTCGAGCGCGCTACCACTCGACCACCGCGTCCCACGTAATACAGGGACCTAGATACAAGTCAAGTAATACAGAGACCTAAGTCAAGTAATACAGAGACCTAAGTCAAGTAATACAGAGATCTAAGTCAAGTAATACAGAGATCTAGGTCAAGTAATACAGAGATCTAAGTCAAGTAATACATAGATCTAGGTCAAGTAATACAGAGATCTAAGTCAAGTAATACAGAGATCTAGGTCAAGTAATACATAGATCTAAGTCAAGTAGTACATAGATCTAGGTCAAGTAATACAGAGATCTAAGTCAAGTAATACAGAGATCTAAGTCAAGTAATGGAGACCTAAGTCAAGTAATACAGAGACCTAAGTCAAGTAATACAGAGACCTAAGTTAAGTAATACAGAGACCTAAGTCAAGTAATACAGAGACCTAAGTCAGGTAATACAGAGATCTAAGTCAAGTAATACAGAGACCTAAGTCAGGTAATACAGAGATCTAAGTCAGGTAATACAGAGACCTAAGTCAAGTAATACAGAGACCTAAGTCAAGTAATACAGAGACCTAAGTCAAGTAATACAGAGATCTAAGTCAGGTAATACAGAGACCTAAGTCAAGTAATACAGAGATCTAAGTCAGGTAATAGTGGGAATCAACATTTCCTCTCCATGTAAAAGTTTGTGCTGAGATCAGATTAAAAACAAAAGTGGTGTTGAGTATTTAACGAGCCATACTCCGAAAACATAGATTTTTTTTCAAAATAAGAATTTTGGTTCACAGTCATCAGATATTTCAGTTCAGTTGCTTTTTATTTTAATTACAAATATCGCACTAAACTCTCATATTTTTCATATACATTTCTATTTGTTTTGTTTGGAGACGCCACTGTCGATGAAAATATTATGTTCTAGACGGAGTGGGGAGTGGGCGAGCAATGGGGCGATAGATGTGGTTGGGGGCGGGGGGATCTCACTCAAGCATACATATGACTTGACCGTCACCGTCCGTAGAGCAGCCATTGTTTGCCGCCAATCTCCTGCCGTTGGGCAAGCCAGAGAAATGCGTTCGTACAAATGAACCGTTGTGTTTTATTCATAAAAAAATTCCATCAATTGTTTGAAATAATATGTCCAAATTTCTCTGTCACAGATGTTGAGACTGGGACGACATTTTGAAAATTCTTCAGGAATTTCTAAGACGCAAATCATTTTAAAATATCGATTAATAACATTTAAAAAAAAAAAAAATTTTTCTCAGATGTTTGTTTGCCAAAGAGTTGAAGGGGGGGGGGGAGGTGCTTCAAAGAATAACAATTTAACAGTGCATCTGTCCTAGCATCCATTCCAACTCAAAATAATAACCAGTAACATCTACAATAACATCTCCAATAACATCTCTAATAACATCTCCAATAACATCTCCAATAACATCACCAATAACATTTCCAATAACATCTCCAATAACATCTCCAATAACATCTTCAGTAACATCTCCAATAACATTTCCAATAAAATCTCCAATAACATCTCCAATAACATCTACAATAACATCACCAATAACATTTCCAATAACATCTCCAATAACATCTCCAATAACATCTCCAATAACATCTTCAGTAACATCTCCAATAACATCATCAGTAACATCTCCAATAACATCCCCAATAACATCTCCAATAACATCTTCAGTAACATCTCCAATAACATCACCAATAACATC
>MUZC01004446.1:148875-153875 GCA_002072015.1 Radix auricularia
ACGCCCCCTTTCAAAGTCTAATTGAAGGACCCCCCCCAAGTCCAATTCAAAGACGCCCCCTTTCAAAGCCTAATTAAAAGACTTGCACCCTCACTGTCCAAATTAATAACTTGCCCATCAAAACTTAATTTAAAGATTTGCCCCTCAAAGCTTAAATTAAAGAGTTGGCCCTAAAAGCCCAATAGAAAGGCTTGCCCTTTCAAAAGCCCATTTTTTTAAAAACTAGAGTTCCAAAGCCAAAATAAAAGGCTAGCCCCTTAAAGCCCATTTTAAAGACTTGCGTTAAAAAGCTAAATTCAAAGACTTGCCCCTTCACTGCCCAAAATAATAACTTGCCCCTCACAGCTCAATTTAAAGACTTGTCTCTTGTAAACCCTTTAAGTGTTGCCCTCATAAATCAATCTAAATATGTACCCTATAAATTGTAATACAGTAATTTCAAACATTCGTAAGTTAATGCGCTATGAATTCGCGTGCGGTATTTAGGGACGTGGTGGTGGAGAGATTCCTCATAAAATCAATGCGCGACAAACAACTGCAGAGATCGATGTCACCTCGTGGTGACGACAGGCCGCCCGCGACACGATTCATTCGTCCACTGGCACCATGTCCCCCCACCCACCTCTCCCCTCCTTTACTCCTGCGCNNNNAACCCCCCCCCCCCTCCACGCCTTCTCTCAGAGAGACGATCTGTCCCAACAAGAACGTATACACGAGCTGTGCCACTGTTGCTAGGACATACCTGGGTGTCAAGAGTAGAGAAAGTGAACCTTGTTTTGTGGGTTTTTTTTTTGGTCTGCTTCTCTCTTTCCCTCGTGAATGACTTCATTCTTGGGAGAGTACTCTAACGACGGAGTGGAATGGCGAAATATTTGGATACGCCCTTAACTTACGACAGTCGTAGTCGTGCTGCTGTGCTTCTAGGATAGGAGGGAGCAAGGATTTTCAGTTAACCTCATATTATATTTTTGTGTTGGTGTGAAATTTGGGATTTGGAGTATGAGATAATCCGTTCAGCAGATTAAAACGAGAAGGTTAATCACGAGGATTAGCGTTTCGGATTATGGTAAGTGGATCTTGTTCAGAGAGATTAAAGATGAAACGTGGGTTTTCTTTTAATCAGTCGTGCAGTTCCTAATTAAGTTCATGAACACTCAAACAGAACGGTTAGCATTTGTGTGTATACGTTATCAGAGGCGTCACTAGGGTTGGTGTCACCCGGGGTGGTAGCTCATTGTGTCACCCCCTCACGACTTAACCGTTAGAAATTCTTCAGAGTTTCCAGTGCCAAATAACTGGAATATACATAATTTTACATTTTGAAGTCACCACCTGATGGTGTCAACCGGGTGGCCCGTCTCCAACGCCCCCCCTAGTGACGCCGCTGTACGTTAAAACACATTACACCTTTCTTTAAACGATAAACGTAGCTGATGAGTACCGGACTGTCATTTTGTGTTGAAGTTCGGAAATGAATGGGGTTAGACAGCTTGCTTGCTTGGTGTCCGGCAGGGGCGGATTAAGACTGCACTGGGCCCCGGGCTGAAATGAAACGGGGGCCCTATCCAGCCAGCATCCTTAAAATAAAATGATTGCTAACAGCTAATATAGGACTGTAACTAAAGATTAAAAATGAAAAAAAAATGAACACGAAGAAATAACTGTTTGAAGTGTTTGTGGTATATTACAATTGAGTGTGAAAATAAAAATTCATCTTCCACTGCTGGGAATCGAACCCCATACCGGTTTTATCACGCGCCTGTACTCTCTCCACACGGCCAGCGGAGCTTGACTAAAATGTGAAATGTTAAAAATATAAACTATACTTCATACTTTGTTCTCTAAGTGAGCCAATTAAATCACTTTTTATCGATTATTAACTCTATCAGTAGTATCCGGTCTGATTCGCGATCAGTTGTATAGTTAATATTTATAAATTTTTTAATTTTTTATATTTTCAAGGGTTCGTGCAAACATTTGTACACTTTTATTATAAATATAAAAAGTTCGGGGGCCCCTAAACCATCGGGGGCCCCTGGCTTTAGCCCGCTCAGCCCCCCCCCCTTAATCCGCCATAGGTGTCCGGCATGGTTGAACCATCAGGAGAATCATATAAAGCTAATAAGAAGAAGAGGTCAAACGGTTTGTTATGCGGCCAATGACGACACCTTACATTTGTCTGATCTGGTCACTGGTCACACTCGCACGGATGACTCGCCCCACCCCTCTTATTTATTTCATAAAGGACTCCACCAAATTCTTAATACATTTAATATCTAGAGGTCTACCGGATTCTGCCAGATTTATAAAGTGAAATCCGACCGGAGCTGAAACTAGAGCCGGATTTGTAAAAAAAATGTCCGGTTTCCGGATTTGGCGGTCCCGGAGCTATTATATTTTAAAAAGTTTATGGCTCTACCGGCCAGCCGGATTTGGCTTGATTTATAAAGTGAAATCCTGCGGGATCCGGATTTGTAAAAATGACCTGAGTCCGGATTCGCCCGCGTCGAAATCTGTATGGTACACCTCTAAGTATAACTATTAAATCATTATTTTTATTTTTGTTATTGTTATTATTTTTTTTAATGCAGATTTTGGGTCGTGTATTTGTTCTTTTAAAATGATTCGACTAAAAGTTGAAGTTAAACAGTTTTATATTGTTGATGAGTTTGTTTGGCTGAGTTCTGGATCTAGGTGCAAGTGTTCGGGATGGGGCTGAAGGTGATGGCTTGAGATGTTTATACAAAAAGNGTGGGGCTGAAGGTGATTGTGGGCGTACACTGGGTGGGGGGCTCGTTGTTCAAGTTTGGGATCTAGGTGTGATTGCGGGCTAAGGCTGGGGTTGAGGTTGTAGCTGAATTTGTGCCTGTAAGTTTGGATATAGGTGCTTGGCCAGATTGGCTACCCTATGTCATATTCGCTACCTTATGTCAGATTGGCTACCCTATGTCCTATTCGCTACCTTATGTCAGATTGGCTACCCTATGTCTGATTGGCTACCCTATGTCAGATTGGCTACCCTATGTCTGATTCGCTACCTTATGTCAGATTGGCTACCCTATGTCCTATTCACTACCTTATGTCAGATTGGCTACCCTATGTCTGATTGGCTACCTTATGTCCGATTGGCTACCCTATGTCTGATTGGCTACCTTATGTCAGATTGGCTACCTTATGTCAGATTGGCTACCCTATGTCTGATTGGCTACCCTATGTCTGATTGGCTACCCTATGTCTGATTGGCTACCTTATGTCAGATTGGCTACCCTATGTCTGATTGGCTACCTTATATCAGATTGGCTACCCTATGTCCTATTCGCTACCTTATGTCAGATTGGCTACCCTATGTCAGATTGGCTACCCTATGTCAGATTGGCTACCCTATGTCTGATTCGCTACCTTATGTCAGATTGGCTACCTTATGTCCTATTCGCTACCTTATGTCAGATTGGCTACCCTATGTCCTATTCACTACCTTATGTCAGATTGGCTACCCTATGTCCTATTCGCTACCTTATGTCAGATTGGCTACCCTATGTCCTATTCGCTACCTTATGTCAGATTGGCTACCCTATGTCTGATTGGCTACCTTATGTCAGATTGGCTACCCTATGTCCTATTCGCTACCTTATATCAGATTGGCTACCCTATGTCCTATTCGCTACCTTATGTCAGATTGGCTACCCTATGTCAGATTGGCTACCCTATGTCTGATTCGCTACCTTATGTCAGATTGGCTACACTATGTCCTATTCGCTACCTTATGTCTGATTGGCTACCCTATGTCTGATTCGCTACCTTATGTCAGATTGGCTACCGTATGTCAGATTGGCTTTTCTATGTCAGATTAGCTACCCTATGTCTGATTCGCTACCTTATGTCAGACTGGCTACCCTATGTCCTATTCGCTACCTTATGTCAGATTGGCTACCCTATGTCTGATTGGCTACCCTATGTCAGATTGGCTATCCTATGTCAGATTGGCTACCCTATGTCAGATTGGCTACCCTAAGTCATATTCGCTACCTTATGTCAGATTGGCTACCCTATGTCCTATTCGCTACCTTATGTCTGATTGGCTACCCTATGTCAGATTGGCTACCCTATGTCAGATTGGCTACCCTATGTCAGATTGGCTATCATATGTGAGATTGGCTACCCTATGTCAGATTGGCTATCATATGTCAGATTGGCTACCCTATGTCAGATTGGCTATCATATGTGAGATTGCCCACATTTGGTCAGATTGGCTACCCTATGTCAGATTGGCTGTCATATGTGAGATTGGCCACATTTGATCAGATTGGCTACCCTATGTGAGATTGGCTACCGTATGTCAGATTGGCTATTCTATGTCAGATTGGCTACCCTATGTGAGATTGGCTACCGTATGTCAGATTGGCTACCCTATGTCAGATTGGCTACCCTATGTGAGATTGGCTACCGTATGTCAGATTGGCTACCCTATGTCAGATTGGCTACCCTATGTTAGATTGGCTACCGTATGTCAGATTGGCTACCCTATGTCAGATTGGCTACCCTATGTCAGATTGGCTACCCTATGTCAGATTGGCTACCCTATGTCAGATTGGCTGCCCTATGTCAGATTGGCTACCCTATGTTAGATTGGCTACCGTATGTCAGATTGGCTACCCTATGTGAGATTGGCTACCCTATGTCAGATTGGCTACCCTATGTGAGATTGGCTACCGTATGTCAGATTGGCTACCCTATGTTAGATTGGCTACCCTATGTCAGATTGGCTACCCTATGTTAGATTGGCTACCGTATGTCAGATTGGCTACCCTATGTGAGATTGGCTAGGTCCAGCAATATTTTTATGCTTAACCGTAAGTCTCTAGATTAGAGAGTCTAATAATTTTTTTTTTAAAACGCCCCAGATCTGGGACAAAGATTAAGTCCTCTTTAAGGGCCGTCTATTGACTTCGGTTCGGTGTGCGATTTCTGGGCAATTTTTATACCCCCACCCTCCCCACTGT
>MUZC01004446.1:158875-161999 GCA_002072015.1 Radix auricularia
TGGGTTGTGTTGTGTTGTGTTGCCATTTGAGGAAGTCAAGAGTCCATGTGACAGACAATCGGATTCTCAATTTACCGTAGTTTACCTGGCGTCACGGCTCAATGATCAGGGGGGTGGGGATACATGGGACGGAATCAGAGAATAGAGTCCCAGGGGAGGCAGGAGGGGAGTAGAATATGGCTGGTAGTCTTTAAAATCGATAATGATCATTCAGGGGCTCTAGGAATTTTCCGACACACCCCTGACAAATACTCTACGCTTGTTTGTTAAAATATCCTACGGAGGAATTTTTGTGATAGTTTAGTGGATTTACAGGTTGGTGTCAAACCTATAGGACACGTAACATGTTAAATCTTGGAATCTATTTGTTGATGTTGTTTTGTCCATGACAGTGGGAGAACCGCTGCTGTGTTGCAAACTGTCAAAAAATCTGTCAGCGGCATTAACGTTGATCATTGCGTTTATGCTGCGGGGGGGGGGGGGGGGAAGAATTGCGAAGACGAAAATATGCAGCGGTTCTCAAAATACGATATGCAGGAAATGAAATTTTTATTAAAATAAAAAAAGTAATGCTTCATTTCGAATAAACGTGCGTTACAATTAAAGAATGCTTTAGATGAGGGCAGTTAAAAATACTTTTGATATGAACACAGACAACTTTGGGATGGCTAGCTCGCCCAGTGCTGGGCGACCAAGTTTTTAAAAAGTTTTTTTTTTAATAGATGAATAAGATATAAACGAAGTATTGGTGAGCCTGACAGAAAGTAAAAAAACAACGAACGTTTCGGCAAAGATCCTTCCTCAACGAAAAAACAGGACACAAATAAAACGAAAAAAAAAATAAAAACTAGCTACGGTGAAATTCAGAGGGTCAAAGAGAGCAATAGTAAGAAGAGAGGAGTGTGAGGTTATATAGGAAATGAGAGAGTGAGTTTGGTTGTCAGCGCAAACATAACATTCATCCCATGTGGTGCAAGGGTCCAATACTTTTTTTTTAAAAATCTCATTTTATAAAAGAAAAAATATCAACACTGTTAGAGTGATTGAATTAATTGATCTATAAGACATATAGCTCGACCCAAAGCAATATCTTCCCAATCAAATTCCCATTTCTATAAATTTGGCTAAAAAATTCCCACAATTTGAGAAGTTTTCCCAGGAGTTCGCACCACTGAGTCGCAGTCAATTCTATAAACCCTACAGCGGCTCCTCATCTGTTGTTGGAGTCAATAAAGAGGCCTGACAGCCAGAGATTTATCATGTTTACATACCGTTGTGGACGTGAGATGCAGCTACTGATAAATTCAGTCTGGCTGACAGAGTTGTTGTTCTTATTAAATAACAAGAGCTAGAAAGAGAAAGTACAATTGATTGAAGTTATTTTTTGTCCCTTCCATTGGAGTTTGTTTCCATGGCAACTACCAACATATTAAAAAAATGCGGCAATTTAATTCCTATTGATCCGGACAACGCGTATTTTCCTGTAACAGTACATTTAATTTGACAGGTACGGTAAGCCAAGGGTTCTTAATACGTGGTTTCATCATCTCGTAATCTGGGGGAGGGGAGGGGTGAAAGTCAGTGTCAGGCGGAGAAGAAAACACGTGCATTTTGAGGTTACTTGCACTTTAATTAGCTTTTTTTAAAAAAAGTTTTTGCGTGGTGTGGATAATTATATGAAATCAAAGGAGGGAAAGTTCCCCAGAAACAAGAATAATTTTAAGAATAACTGGGTTAAACAGAAGTACAGCTTCCTTTTAGGACATATGCAATTAATATCATTATATTAATTTTTTTTAAACCCGTAAAAAAACAAAATTTTTCACTATAAATCCCTTTTAAACGAGACATAACTATAAGAACGTTTATTATAATACGCAGGTCAAAACAATCCGAAAATACAAAATTCTAGTTATGTCTCGTAAAACGTGTTTAATATAATTAATGCGCACCGATCGTGGATATATTTTTAAAAAGTAATGTCAATGTAATGCGCACCTTATTGCGCGACATAAAAGGTTGTTGAACATATTACGCACAACAAAACTCTATCTCAAAAAATTAACATGATATAAAGAGATAAATCAAATAATTTAAAAATTCAATAATTCAATTAGATTCTACTGTCCACTCGATCGATCAGAAATTTCGATACATCAATCGTATCATTGGCATGAGACAGCCTGCAAAATTTTAGCTCGCTAGCTTACGAGAACGTGGCTTAAAAAAGGATTTAAAGTTTTCTCGGCAAGCTAGCACGCACGGACGGTCGGTCGCACGGGCTCAGACATCACAAGTTAATATAAAGGATTTTTAAAAAATTTAAACAATATATTTTGGTTTAAGTCGGGGGGTGGGGAGGTGTGTTGCGAGAAAACCAACCAAAGTGTAACACCCCTCCCCACCCACCCCTTCCACATACACATAGAAAACAGATGTATTTAAAATCGGATTCGAAATAAAAAAAAATATCGGACTAAATGTTAAAAATGACACCCTTTCGGCATGACAAGGTACTTGTATACTATTTATGACATCTTACCAGTGGCATGTCAAGGTACTTGTATACTATTTATGACATCTTACCAGTGGCATGTCAAGGTACTTGTATACTATTTATGACATCTTACCAGTGGCATGTCAAGGTATTTGTTTACTATTTATGACATCTTACCAGTGGCATGTCAAGGTACTTGTATACTATTTATGACACCTTACTATTGGCATCTCAAGGTACTTGTATACTATTTATGACATCTTACTATTGGCATCTTGAGTAATAATAGTTGAGCTTATTTTCTTTTTAAAAAAAGGAAAAAAGCTCTGTACATGGAGTCTTCTAAAATTAAAAAGCATAATTTTTTATGCCCATTGAGCACATCAAACCAAGTTTGAGGTCTGTCGCGTGCTGCAGAAAATCTGCCTCGTTTTGAGCGCTTTCGAAATTGACCAACTGAATACATTGCCCGTGTCCTCGCCCCTATTTTTGTTCCATAAACCTGTCTGCTATTTTTTAACGTCTATTACTGTAAGATGAGAAGGTGGCTAATAAAAACATAGTCAATATATTAAATGAAACAAAATTAAAACGCCGCAAATATATATATATATATAAATATATATA
>MUZC01004446.1:162745-177441 GCA_002072015.1 Radix auricularia
AATCTCAATGATTTTATATTGCCATCATATGCATGTTTACAAAACAAAATCAAGACGAGAATTAATCATTCACAACCCTATTCTGACAACTTCTCTCTTTAAAAAATGTGTTTTTAGCGCATTTTCGAGAAGTCGAATGCGCTATTGTCGAGAAGTCGAATGCGCTATTGCCATTGCACCCGTTTTGTCCGTCCGTCTGTCATCACCCTTGATCACAGCATCCATAAGTCCTAGACCCATGAGGTATATATGTTTTTTGTATGTCCTGACCTGCCATTTGTGCATCAACACTCAGTTACTCGATCCGTTAAAAAACCCCGTTAAAACTACCAAAAAATATTTCGAATCGAGAGGTAACACTAGCGCAGGGAACGGCCGCCATTGCCGGAAGTCGAATACATAGTTTTTCAAGCATTGAAGAGTGGTGCGAATTAGTTTGTTTTTTTAAGTTGACGTCATTAGAATATGTGTAAAAGTTTAGAGAGTTTTACGTCATCATTTGTGGTGACTTGTAGTTAGATTAAAGAAAAAATAAAAAAAAATTAAATGTAAAGAAACGACTTTTAAATTAAAAAAAAAATGTCAGGTATATTCATTGCACAAGAAAATTCAAAAAAATATGTCTAAAATCTAAACAGAATTACTGATAACTACATAATGCTGATATCTAACATAAGTACTGATACATAATACGAAAATGCGCTAACACGTCCTGAATTCCAATAGGGACCAGGCTTAACATGATTTTTTTAATTCGTGGCCGTAAAGCGTTAAAAATTAATTGGCTTATAATCCCCCCCCTTCCTTTTTTTTTCCTCCCAAGAACGAAAAACTTTTAGCAAAAATGGATTTCTTTAATGTGTATGCGCTGTTATTTAATCAATTGCATCTATTTAAAATAATCCCAGGTGCGTGCCAGAGTGACCCAAATATGCAAATAATGTCTCAACAGTTGAGTTGGGATTTGATTGTTTATTGAAATGAGAATCTCGGATTTATTTGCAGGATGAACGTTGGGCACACATGCGAAGAGCTAACTTTTCACAAATGTTACAAGAAATTGTTACATAAATCTGTTGATGTTCTAATCACTACCTCACAAAGGTAGTTATCTCAAGCTACAATTCCTGACATTTTGGTCACATGTCATAGATTTTGATTAAATTTATGAAAGCCCACGTTAGATAATATAATTATTGATTCACTTTCTTAAAAATAGAAACCATGTCGCAACACAATAAATAAATTCAGTTATACAACAGTGTCATACTTTGCCTTTCACCTTTTACTTGAGCTCAGAACAAGCTAATATATATTTCAAAGCCTCACAATCCCTTGCTGACATCTGCACTATTAACTCAGTTTTGTAGTCTTGGTCCATGTCTTTGTGGACGAGGTCATGCTTTGTGAACAACACGTGATAACAACCTTAAGACTGTGAGTTAAACTTGAACGTTTAGACTGTGTTCAGAGGCGTCACTAGGGTTGGTGTCACCCGGGGCGGTAGCTCATGGTGTCACCCCCTTATGATATAATCCATAGAACTTATCAAAGTTTTCCAGTGCAAAATACGGGACAATATTTAAGACTGTGAATTAAACGTGCACGTTTAGACTGTGTTCATAACAACCTTAAGACTGTGAATTAAACGTGCACGTTTAGACTGTGTTCAGATCTTTCTTGTTTTTTTCCCTAAGGGAATCTCGCGTTAACAAAGATTTTTGTCGTGTGTTTTTTAGTGCATCTGGGAACAGAAGTGTGGGCGCTTTGAGGTGAAACAGGGGGGTCGACGCTTTTAGGTGGAACAGGGCTTTGGGCACGTTGAGGTGGAACAGGGTTGTGGGCGCTTTCAGGTGGAACATGGCTTTTGGGCACGTTGAGGTGGAACAGGGGTGTGGGCACGTTGAGGTGGAACAGGGGTGTGGGCGCTTTGAGGTGAAACAGGGGGGTCGACGCTTTTAGGTGTAACAGGGCTTTGGGCACGTTGAGGTGGAACAGGGATTGGGCGCTTTCAGGTGGAACATGGCTTTTGGGCAAGTTGAGGTGGAACAGGGGTGTGGGCACGTTGAGGTGGAACAGGGGTGTGGGCGCTTTCAGGTGGAACATGGCTTTTGGGCACGTTGAGGTGGAACAGGGGTGTGGGCGCTTTCAGGTTGAACTGGGTTGTGGGCGCTTTGAGGTGGAACAGGGGTGTGGGCGCTTTGAGGTGGAACAGGGGTGTGGGCGCTTAGATGTGGAACAGGGGTGTGGGCGCTTTGAGGTGGAACAGGGGTGTGGGCGCTTTCAGGTGGAACAGGGGTGTGGGGCGCTTTCAGGTGGAACAGGGGTGTGGGCGCTTTGAGGTGGAACAGGGGTGTGGGCGCTTTCAGGTGGAACAGGGGTGTGGGGCGCTTTGAGGTGGAACAGGGGTGTGGGGCGCTTTGAGGTGGAACAGGGGTGTGGGCGCTTTGAGGTGGAACAGGGGTGTGGGCGCTTTCAGTACCATAAAATGTGTTCCACTTTGTGTGTTCATACCGTGCTTGTAGCTGTTCAGAGATGTTCAAAGTATATCCAGATTGAGCTTAACGGCAAGTTGGGCAACCGAAGAGAGTAAATAAAATATGACCACTCCAGCGGCGTCCTTGGGGGGGGGTGCGGTTGGGGTGGGCCGCCCCGGGCGACGCTATCACAAGGGGTGACTCCAAAATATAAAATTCTATGTCCCCCCCCCCCCGTTATTTTGCACTGAAAGACTCGTAGGAGTTCTACGGGGTAAGTTGTGAGGGGGTGACACCACGAGCTACCGCCCCGGGTGACACCAAGCCTAGTGGCGCCTCTGGTCCACTCCTCTATAATGTTAGCGTCTTCAGAGGTTGGTAAGTGTTGAAAATATCATCTTACCTTGACTTTTGAGAGTAGTTTAGAATTGAGATACTAAATACAATAAAATTAACCTCAATGGCAGGAATTCTTCTGAGCACGAAAGCTTGCATCGCCTTTGGCATTGGATAAGTGTATACACTATTGACATACACGGACTTAAGGAAGTGGATCACATCAAAGAGATGACCAAATTAATCATTTACATTGTTGGATGCATGTAGGTGAATACTTGAAATAAATTTTGCATCATTTAACACGTAACTTGGGATCAACCAAAGACGTTCTATTAACCTTTTAATTTTAGAAGTAACAAAGATATTTTAAAAAAAAACTATTTAGGAAATGATAAGCATGATCAGAAGATGCATATTACCACTAAACCCAGTTGTTTCTCTATAATTTCAAAACTGTCCATTTGAAAGGATTAAACTAATCGTTCGTCGACTGTTGAACTAAAGGAGATTGTGTCCGTTGCCATGGACTCAACTAAAGGCATTCGCCTTACACAACTCTTGTAACACTGCCGTGTGGTCTCCCCTGTAACACTGCAGTATGGTCTCCCCTGTAACACTGCGGTATGGTCTCCCCTGAAACACTGCCGTATGGTCTCCCCTAAAACACTGCGGTATGGTCTCCCCTGTAACACCGCGGTATGGTCTCCCCTGTAACACTGCGGTATGGTCTCCCCTGTAACACCGCGGTATGGTCTCCCCTGTAACACCGCGGTATGGTCTCCCTTGTAACACCGCGGTATGGTCTCCCATAAAACACTGCGGTATGGTCTCCCCTGTAACACTGCAGTATGGTCTCCCCTAAAACACTGCGGTATGGTCTCCCCTGTAACACCGCGGTATGGTCTCCCCTAAAACAGTGCGTTATGGTCTCCCCTGTAACACCGCGGTATGGTCTCCCCTAGAATACTGCGGTATGGTCTCCCCTAAAACACTGCGGTATGGTCTCCCCTGTAACACTGCGGCATGGTCTCCCCTAGAATACTGCGGTATGGTCTCCCCTGTAACACTGCGGTAAGGTCTCCCCTGTAACACCGCGGTATGGTCTCCCCTAGAATACTGCGGTATGGTCTCCCCTAAAACACTGCAGTATGGTCTCCCCTGTAACACTGCGGTATGATCTCCCCTAGAATACTGCGGTATGGTCTCCATTAGAATACTGCGGTATGGTCTCCCCTAAAACACTGCGGTATGGTCTCCCCTAAAACACTGCGGTATTGTCTCCCCTGTAACACTGCGGTATGGTCTCCCCTGAAACACTGCGGTATGGTCTCCCCTAAAAAACACTGCGGTATGGTCTCCCCTAAAACACTGCGGTATGGTTCCCCTGTAACACCGCGGTATGGTCTCCCCTAAAACACTACGGTATGGTCTCCCCTGTAACACTGCGGTATGGTCTCCCCTGTAACACCGCGGTATGGTCTCCCCTAAAACACTGCGGTATGGTCTCCCCTGTAACACTGCGGTATGGTCTCCCCTGTAACACCGCGGTATGGTCTCCCCTAAAACGCTGCGGTATGGTCTCCCCTGTAACACCGCGGTATGGTCTCCCCTAAAACACCGCGGTATGGTCTCCCCTAAAACACTGCGGTATGGTCTCCCCTAAAACACTGCGGCATGGTCTCCCCTAAAACACTGCGGTATGGTCTCCCCTAAAACACTGCGTTATGGTCTCCCCTAAAACACTGCGGTATGGTCTCCCCTAAAACACTGCGGTATGGTCTCCCCTGTAACACCGCGGTATGGTCTCCCCTGTAACACAGCCCTTTGGTCTCCCCTAAAACACTGCGGTATGGTCTCCCCTAAAACACTGCGGTATGGTCTCCCCTAAAACACTGCGGTATGGTCTCCCCTGTAACACTGCGGTATGGTCTCCCCTGTAACACCGCGGTATGGTCTCCCCTAAAACACTGCGGTATGGTCTCCCCTGTAACACCGCGGTATGGTCTCCCCTGTAACACTGCAGTGTGGTCTCCCCTGTAACACTGCGGTATGGTCTCCCCTGTAACAATGCGGTATGGTCTCCCCTAAAACACTGCGGAATGGTCTCCCCTGTAACACTGCGGTATGGTCTCCCCTAAAACACTGCGGTATGGTCTCCCCTAAAACACTGCGGTATGGTCTCCCCTGTAACACTGCCGTGTGGTCTCCCCTGTAACACTGCGGTATGGTCTCCCCTGTAACACTGCGGTATGGTCTCCCCTAAAACACTGCGGTATGGTCTCCCCTAAAACACTGCGGTATGGTCTCCCCTGTAACACTGCGGTATGGTCTCCCCTAAAACACTGCGGTATGGACTCCACTGAATGACATTCACAAGGTTTGCTCCGTCTGCACATGACGGATCCCACAAACTAATTTTGTTTTTTGTGTTCGACCGTCTGGTTGGTTATTTTAAATGTCTGGCTTAATTCTTTGCCCGTTTAGCTAATTTATTCGCCCGTTTAACTAATTTATTTGCCCGTTTAGCTAATTTATTCGCCCGTTTAACTAATTTACTTGCCCATTTAGCTAATTTATTTGCCCGTTTAACTAATTTATTTGTCCGTTTAGCTCAATTATTTGCCCGTTTAGCTAGTTTATTTGCCCGTTTAGCTCAATTATTTGCCCGTTTAGCTAATTTATTTGCCAATTTAACTAATTTATTTGCCAGTTTAGCTAATTTATTTGCTAATTTAGCTAATTTATTTGCCAGTTTAACTAATTTATGTCCGTTTAGCTAATTTATTTGCCCGTTTAGCTAATTTATTTGCCCGTTTAGCTAATTTATTTGCCCGTTTAGCTAATTTATTTTCTCTTTTCCCTAATACCTTCAAACGCCTTGTTTATTTTCGTGACTATCCATCCACAATTTGACGCACTGGTCAGTTCTATTGATCTTTTCTTTCTCTCGTCTCTTACCAAGCGATCACATTCAAATCATTTGATACCATTTTTTTATCGTCGCGCATTTCTCAAGACTGACCTTTGAACCCCCGCCCCACAAGCAATCTAACAAAACGAAACCACTTTAAAAAATATTTTATTACATCAAAGGCTACTTCACAACTAGCTATAAACTTCTTGGGTAAAAAAAAAAGTCGAGAATGACAGAATGGGTGGGGGAAGGGGGGGCGCTATGCCACTCTTGAGAGGACCGAACATTGACAGGCATAAAGTGATTTCACCTCATTCAGTGCACACTGGTCCTCACTAGGCGCACCAAGTGTTCTGCTCCCAATTCAGTGTTTCTCTCGGGCTTCTTAAAACCCGGGTATGGTAGTCACCGACCCCTGGGTAGTCAACGACCCCTGGCATGGTATTAAGTCAAGTGTTTCCCAACAAGTATCAAATCGTAGCCCAGGTATGACAGTGACCAACGGTTAAAGTTTTAGAACCTTTGTTATACCGTCGCGGGAATCGAATATCGATCCGTTGATAAATATAGCAAAATATTTTGGTAAAAAAAAAAAAAAAAAGAATTGGGCCTGGCCAGGATTATCAGCACACACCTCAACGCGAACCCTCCTTTCTCCACCCCCTCCCCTTTTCCACCGTCAACACTCTCAGTTTATGGAGCCGTATCAAGTCTGAATGATTGTCCTTGACCATATCACCAACATTAATCAAATGCGCCACATACACCAAATTCCACCTTGTTTAATCTGAGGACGTGCCGCTAACACATGGATGCTGTTCTCTGTGGAGAACAATGTCGAGAGACGGCGAGGAAGACAGGAATCTACGTAGTTTGATTACGTGTATTAAAAGAAACAATGCCTCCTTTAAAGGGATCGCAATCGATGGAGATGGACATCGTCAGAGTTGACCAGCCTCACAGATCAGAGCCATTTTTACACCCTCTTGTTCCCTTGGGCAAAGAAAGGGTGCATCCCCCCCCAACGAAGAAATAAAAATAAATATATAAATATAATAAATATAAACATATTCCCATGGGGCCCCCGTGCCAATATGCGTTAAGACGGCACTGTCACAGATGAACCTCATCAAAAGGAACGTCGTCAGAGTTGGCACTAGCCCGGATATGGCGACCACCTGTAAAGGTCATGAGCATTCGGCGTTTTACAAAATCAGATATTGAGTTGTATCACGTCCGGATTGAGATAAATCTCTGTGCCTCTTGTCACCATTCTCGTCACCATCTCTACCATTCTCGTCACCATCTCTACCATTCTCGTCACCATCTCCACCTTTCTTGTCACCATCTCCACCTTTCTTGTTACCAAATCCATCTATCTTGTCACCATCTCCACCTTTCTTGTCACCATCTCCACCTTTCTTGTCACCATCTCCACCTTTCTTGTCACCATCTCCAACTTTCTTGTCACCATCTCCACCTTTCTTGTCACCATCTCCACCTTTCTTGTCACCATCTCCACCTATCTTATCAAGTTTCAATGAGAAATAGAATTTTAACATGTGTGTGTTACTGTGTGCACGTTTGTGTGTCTGTGTTTATGTGTGTTTTCGTTTGACAGTGTGTGTTTGAGTGTATGTTTGTGTTTGTGTGTGTGAATGTGCGCGTGTGTTGAGTTTCAGTTTTCTTTCTTACTTTGTCCGAAAAGTTTATTCGACTACACCAAATGTTTCAAGTTGAAATGTATGTATATTTGAAGGTGTAGCAGGACTTACCTACTTAGATTAAGATGAATGGCGTAAATGAAATTTAAAGAAATTTAAATGTGAGGTGGAGGCCTATGGAAGACGCATTGACAGTTGTTTTAAATTTTAAAAAAATATCCCAGCTTGTAGCTAGTTTCAGCAATGAAGACATCACACTTGACTTAATAATAACTGCTGATTATTGAACCAAATGGGGCCCAATAAAAAAATTAAACTTTCGTTTTGTGTGCATGAGATACAACTGAATTGATGAAAAACTGTTATGGAACTGTCCACATGTTTGTTGTATGTCCTAACAGGCACAGTCCGCAAGTTAATTGTGTGTCCTATTAGACTCTGCCCCCAGGTTTGTTGTGTGTCCTATCAGACACTGCCCCCGGTTTGTTGTGTGTCCTATCAGACAATGGCAAGCTGCATGCATATACTTGAAACGACCCTCGTTGGTTTTTCCGCCCGCTGGTCCGGTTATTAAACCATGAACTCAGAGAAA
This sequence comes from Radix auricularia, assembly GCA_002072015.1. Taxonomy (NCBI): domain Eukaryota; kingdom Metazoa; phylum Mollusca; class Gastropoda; family Lymnaeidae; genus Radix; species Radix auricularia. The sequence goes on from MUZC01004446.1 coordinate 170,732, forward strand.
AATATCGATATATGAGCCAGGTTGAAGCCGTCTCGATATTATCGATAATGTCACTCTGGAGCAGGCGAAGATCAGCAGCAAACAAAGGGCCGTGATATTTTTATGTTATCAATTCAAAGAGAGACGTTTTGGGCGTTACGTCAAGCCATTTCCCAAGCCAAGCGCTGACTCGTCAATAGACTAAATCGTTTATGTTTATTAAAACAGTAGCTCTTTACCTCATTTCTCTGACTATTTGTACTGCAGTAATCTATTCCAAGAAATCATATTTTAGTGGAACAGAATTCAATTGAAAATATAAAAAAAAATAATGAAGTAACCACTGGCTGCATAAAATATGAACGGTGTGTATAAAAAAAAATCCATCAGCATTTTCTTAATCATGTTTTTTTTTACAAAAGCTTTTCTTCCAAACCCACCATCGTTAAATTTCTTAAGAACGTAATCTCCTTAGAGAAAAGAATGCTAACAAAATTTATAAATTAATTTTGGGAAGAAAAAAAAATCCAGTAAATATTGGTTTATTGTTTACAAGGTTAACACCAGGGGTGGGGGGGCTAACTGGGGCACGTGACCCACTTGACCCACTTTTGGGTTCCCTGTGGATTACATAAGCCCACAGTGGATTAAAACAAAACAAAAATGTATATAAATTTATGTTAAAGTCGACAAAGTGGTTTTTTAACTGGTGCTGACTTTCCAGGTGCGGCCCTAAGACGTTTGACATGCCACCGACAAATCACATACCCGGCCACTGTTTGGGGCACCCCCAACCCGGCCACTGTTTGGGGCACCCCCTACCCGGCCACTGTTTGGGGCACCCCCTACCCGACCACTGTTTGGGGCACCCCCTACCCGGCCACTGTTTGGGGCACCCCCTACCCGGCCACTGTTTGTGGCACCCACTACCCGGCCACTGTTTGGGGCACCCCCTACCCGGCCACTGTTTGGGGCACCCCCTACCCGGTTAATGTTTAAACAATTTAATATTAAGCGACAAGAAGAACCCGATCGTGTTTTGCTGTCTTCGTTACATTTTAAATCCAAATATTTGTTTCCTGTTTAAAATAAAATTAATTTAATTTTAACTATTTTGCATGCAGTTTTCTTAAATTTCCAGGAAATTAATAAGCAATTTATCGATTGGCAATAGACATTTTAGTCACGTTAAGAGCCAGGCTTAAACTAAATCAATGAGACCGTTATCATCAAGTGATGTCGTTATATTGACCTTTTCTTTCATGAATATCTTCAACAGATGCCAAGAAACAAGACCAAAGATGGATGACGTGTGCAAGTGTTGTAAGCTAAGAAATAGACAACTTTCGCATAGGGATACTGCTTCATGTCGTGGAAGTTTACAAAATATTTACTGTGACAGCTCTCAACTATACAGAGTGGCTTCAAAAAAAGCGAATATTAAATTTAAAGAAATCCCAAAGTGCTTTCACTATGCAATATTTTTGTTTCTGTTATTTGTTTCGGTTCCGGTGGCTTTCGGTAAGTACACAACCTGTAACAATGCATATTACGAGAAGACCTTTTGGGCGAGTTTATAATGGAGTAGGGGCTCTTAAATTTTATTACAACTAAGTGTTACATAGTTATATAATGTTGTTTGTAGTTGTTAATGTCAGCTTATTTAAAAAAAAAATAAATCTTTCATGATTAAATCCAGATGCTCCGAACAGTTCACACAATCAAAATATTTTCTTAAGATTTCCTGAAATCCGGTTTGCTAAACATGTGGTCATTATGTGTTTTTGCATGGAAGCATGCTGGGTTTTCGTTTGACCCCCCCCCCCCCCAAATATTAGAATATGCCAGTGTCCTTTATTGTAAAGCCAAATGGTTTTATGGATCATCATCATTGCCTGTCGTCCCATCTGAGGCATAGGCCACAAACAAAGACTCTCCAGGCATCCCGGTCCTGTGCCAATCTCTCTAGCTGTCCGACTGTCCCCAGCTGTACCCTCTCTTTTTAGAGTCTGTCTCCAGTTCCCTTCTACGGGTCATTTTGGGTCGGCCTCTTTTCCTCTTGCCCTGGGGGTTCCAAGTGAGGGCTTGTCTCACAATGCTGGATGTAGGCTTTCTGAGGGCGTGGCCAATCCATCTCCTCTGACGCATTAGTTCTTCCACTGGCTCTTGTTGTGTACGTTGCCAGATGTCCTCGCTGATGATGATATTGGGCCAACGGATTCGGAGAATCGTTCGGGGCCATGTGTTTATAAATGCTTGAAGCTTTTTCGAAACGGCTGCTGTAATCCGCCATGTTTCGGCTCCATATAGCAGGATAGGCTTTACTGCGGTGTTGAATATCCTGACCTTGGTCTGGAGGGTCAAGTTGTTGCAGCTCCAAACTTTAAAAAAAAATCTGTTTAAATGCTGTTCTTGCTTTGCCAATTCTTTAATGGATAAGGTTAGATAATTTAAAAGCATTGTGTCACTATCGAGTTCTGTTATTTGAATCATTTATATGAATGAACAGGCAAATAATTGCGACGCACCTAACAAATAATTGGGAGGCACCTAACAAATAATTGGGAGGCACCTAACAAAATAATTGGGAGGCACCTAACAAAATAATTGGGAGGCACCTAACAAATAATTGGGAGGCACCTAACAAATAATTGGGAGGCACCTAACAAATAATTGGGAGGCACCTAACAAATAATTGGGACGCACCTAACAAATAATTGGGACGCACCTAACAAGTTTTTAAGAATTCCGTTATGAATTCAAACAGAAATATACAAGTCTTATCCTTTGACTAAAAAAATTTGATACTGTACCTGGTTAATTGGAGTTATTATTAGAAAAAAACCAAATAACAAATAAATGTAAAAAATATAAACATGAGGTAAATACGGTGACACAAATATTCGTTTGGATGTGATATGTGAAGTATTGCGTGCAATAAATAGACTCTGAAGTGTATCACGTGTCTTTACGAATATTAATAAAGTGACATATATAAGAATCAAAATCTTACCTTTTTTTTTTTTTTTTTTTTTTTTATTGTTTGTTGTTGTTGTAAAAAAGAACTCCCCGAATCTCTATTACTCCCTTTTCATAACAACAAGGTATGGAGATATCTCATTAAGAATTATGTTCGAATGTTTCAGGACAAAACCCAACGATCACGTCTTCTAATTTCCAAAACGCCTTTGGGGAAGGTACAAACATCACGTTAACGTGCACTTCTACTGCAGGCAGTATCACGTGGTCTAGGAATCCACCAATCAATGCTCCCAGCATTACTGAAACGTCGGTAAGGATTCAGTTGTTAAAGATCTTAATGACATTTGTTTTTTCGCAATGGTTGGCAGTGGTTAAAATGGATGTGGGTTACCGTTAATTGCTTTTTGGATTCCAAACTTATTTTAACGAGGTCACAGTAACCATTTGTGGTCTGATGTAACTCGTCCAAAGAACCGAACTGCTCATTATTCCAGAGACGGGCAATCTGACAAGCGTCTAAGAGTGAACTGCTCATTATTCCTGAGACGGGCAATCTGACAAGCGTCTAAGAGTGAACTGCAACTGCTCATTATTCCTGAGACGGGCAATCTGACAAGCGTCTAAGAGTGAACTGCTCATTATTCCAGAGACGGGCAATCTGACAAGCGTCTTAAAGTGAACTGCTCATTATTCCAGAGACGTGCAATCTGACAAGCGTCTAAGAGTGAACTGCTCATTATTCCTGAGACGGGCAATCTGACAAGCGTCTAAGAGTGAACTGCTCATTATTCCTGAGACGGGCAATCTGACAAGCGTCTTAAAGTGAACTGCTCATTTTTCCTGAGACGGGCAATCTGACAAGCGTCTTAAAGTGAACTGCTCATTATTCCTGAGACGGGCAATCTGACAAGCGTCCAAAAGTGAACTACTCATTATTCCTGAGACGGGCAATCTGACAAGCGTCTTAAAGTGAACTGCTCATTATTCCTGAGGCGGGCAATCTGACAAGCGTCTTAAAGTGAACTGCTCATTATTCCTGAGACGGGCAATCTGACAAGCGTCCAAAAGTGAACTGCTCATTATTCCTGAGACGGGCAATCTGACAAGCGTCTAAGAGTGAACTGCTCATTATTCCTGAGACGGGCAATCTGACAAGCGTCTAAAAGTATCAGCTGACCCTGCAGCGCTATATACATAGTATTTGCATTCCAGTTGTTGACTTACTTAAGATCTGAAATACCGAAACGAAACGGACTAAATTCAAAAAGGTTACAACCACATCAACATGTTCAACGTATTAAACACAGTGGTGGATCTAACTCTAAAACCCGAAGAAACAACGGACTATTAATAAGTCAAGGGTAGAGGCCCATAAGTGTTTTGTTATAATACGTTTTGATTGATGGTAAAATCAAATTTTAGGTTAAGTTCTTTTGAAACAAAAATATTCTTTCTTTTTTATAAATTAAGACAATTTATACTGAAAACATATCATTAATAGTGGAAAACAATAGCCGTCTTATATTATAAAATACCGCCCTGACATCGATCTCACCCCTTGGCCCCAAACGGGTAGTTTTAGAACCTTTGTGTTTCCTGGCGTCTTTGAGCATAAGATCAAATAATAGCCGACCACATGCATCAATGAAGCACCCAAAACAAGACTTGCTGTTACGCTAGCTGCCAAGCCAGTGTTAACAAAGGTGTTTTTTGGTTCCGTTTCTTTTTTTGGTTGGGTTTCTATGTTATATTTGACATTATGATTGTGTCGATATTGAAGCATGTTCTTAGAAAGAAACGAAGTATGTTCTTAGAAAGAAACGAAGTATGTTCTTACAAAGAAACGAAGTATGTTCTTAGAAAGAAACGAAGTATGTTTTTAGAAAGAAACGAAGTATGTTCTTAGAAAGAAACGCACAGTGAGTAACGTTTAATTTCTCAATTTTCTATCCAAACGCTCTTTTGGGATTCACCCAGTGGTGCCCGAGTTTTATAGTTACTATATAGGTTTTTAAATTTCACAATTTGAGGCAGCAATGTTCACTTTAAGCTGTGCGGCCGCGAACACTTCAGATCGACGCCGCGCAGCAGAGCAGCAGAAGAGTTACGGTGCTGCAAATTTTGATAACATCTGTGTAAATAGAGTATAAAAAATTTGCACCGAAATGGATGCTATGCAACTTTACACACGAGTTTGTCATTTTGCACACATGCTGAAAAAAACCTAGAGGGAAAGTAGTGATGTAGTCAACCTTTTCAAACAACCCAGTTTAGTGTATAGTCTAAATGGCAATTTAAAAAATGTGGTTATTGTTTTAAAAGATAGAAGTAAACTTGAACAAATATAGATCTAGATACTCGAAGAATATATATATATTTATTATTGTTCAGGTTGAAAATCTTTTATGTTTACTTTTCACATTTCCTCTCACAACTAGACATCACCAAACAGCTTCACCAGTGTCTTGTCATACAACGCTACTGCCACCGAAAACGCGAGAGACGTCACGTGCAAAAGTTCAAACGGAGGCTCTGCCACCAGCACTCCCTACGTCATCTGTGAGTTTACGCCATTCTACTAACACTTCCTGTAAACCTAAAATTTTAGATATTCAATAGTGTTAGGATTAGTAGAATCCACTTTGTACCATGTGAACAGTTTTTAAGAAATAAAATTAATGTATACCAAATCCTTGCATGTATCAATAACTAGAATGAAAATAAAATCGATTTCACATAAACAGTGGTGTAGAAATGGTTTGTAGAGGGAACAGGTTTCACATTGGGTGGCACTTATTTGTATAGAGGGGTGGGTCGTTCTGTTAATGTGGGAAGATCTTATCTTAGATATACAGACGCTCCTTCTATGCAGAAGATAATTGCGTCCACAGACCATGAGAGATGATCTGTTGGCAAGTGAAGCAGCGGTCACAGGCCACGGCTATAGGGGTTCCACGCATTACCCCAGCCGCCTAACTATTGTCTAGTTAGGTACCCATTCGGAGCTGGATGACTCGGGGACTCCTCAGGCCCCGAAAACAAATCCTCACTTTCATGTGGATTCGAACTCGTGACCATCGGTATGACAGTCGAGGGCGCTACCTCTCGACCACCACGTCCCACAATGGCGGAATTCAAATCTCCGGGTGGCACTTGCCATATCTACACTGCTACACATAAACCAATAAAATTTCTTTGCCAATAATGTCTATCCGTAATTTCATTTTAAAAGCAATTAATACTTTTCGTTGGTATACAGTGACCCCGGATGCGCCGATGATCACTGGCCCAAACAGTACGAATGCATCAGTGAGCAACGTGTGGACATGTGTAGTGTACGGAGCAAGCTTCACCCCACCAAATGTTTATTGGCGGTAAGTAGATAAACCCAATAAACTAATTTTAACAATATGTGTAGTGTACGGAGCCAGCTTCACCCCACCAAATGTTTATTGGCGGTAAGTAGATAAACTAATAAATAATATAATGGTAGTGAGTATAGCCTCGTCAAAACGACCCAATATGCGGCTGCATACGCGCTCGTTCACTTCCGGTTATTGCTATTCTTAGTAATATTTATTTTATAATGTTACAAATTTCATCGGAGAATGTGTGGCTGTGTGGTCATATTGATAGTACGATGGTACGCTACATCGCAGGTCCGGGGTTCGATTTCTTAATGATGCCTATTTTTTTTTTTTCAAACAATACTACATGAATTCATTATGAATAAGATTTTTTTTTTTTTT
>MUZC01004446.1:182413-201115 GCA_002072015.1 Radix auricularia
TTTTTGCTTACCCCCCCCCCCCACTCCCCGATTTTTTTCACGATTTCACGTACGTCACACAAGAGTAGTAAATATAATGTCACCAATGGATAAAGCATGTGTAAATTGTTACATTCCATTGTGGAGTTATTAAACTAATGAAAAATACATGGCTACTGCTATCGGGCGGTTTAACCAAGGGTCGGTAAACAGCGGTTAATTATTTCATTTGGGGTAAAAGGGAACTCTTGGGGGTGATGCTGAATCATTTTGGTCAGATAAAATTCGCTCAGATCTGCTCCTGTTTGGGTAACAATAATAGATAACATAAACTTTTATCATTTCAATTTTTAGGTGTCCGTTTTTTTAAAATGTTTAACCGGCCTTCAAAAAAAAAAAAAAAAAAAAAAAAAAAAAACCAACTGTGTTAACATCCTTCGATAATATTTTTTATCAATACGTACAAATTAAACATTGACTATTAATTATCACTATTAAATTCTTTGTTAAGAAAAGAAAATTAAATGAATATTTTTAAAATGTATTTTTAAAAAATCCCTTAATTGACTGATGGGCATCCCGTAAGACTGAGGTCGACGAACAGGGGTAAATTACCCCATTTTGGGTCAAAAGAGAATTCTTGGGGGTAATGCAGACTCATTTGGGACACATAACATCCACTACAATACACTAGATATAATTTTTAAAAAAACGTCATGTGTACACGTACGCTAGGAACATATGCTCACTATTGAACCGGCTCCATCCAGAAAATGCATTTTTAAAATTTGACAATTATGTAGATTTCTTACCTACGTACAATTTATGGGAGCCAGTTTAAAAAAATAGTGCAAACCCATTTCATGGAACAAAGTTATGTGCTAATACAGAACACTGTTATAGATTAAAAAGGAGAGTTGAAGATATAAAGTGAACACCGAGTTAGAAGGAGAGAATGTATAAGTGGGAAAAATTCAGGAGACAGGGTTCTATCTTTAGAGCAAGATCTAAAAAAAATGTTTTTATCCATAGATGTAATTATAAATGAAAATAATGGAACCCATTAATGAGTTGCATGTCCTTGCAAGAAAATATACGTGTATAATACCATGTAACCTACAGAATGAAAATAATTAACATCAATTAAATTTCTTTATTACCATTGATACAGAACAGTTTGATATTGAACAAAAAAGGATCGTTGTTTTTATTGAAGTACACAGGGGCCAGTCTTAGTAATTCCGGGGCCCTTTGCAGCTTTATTAGTATGTGAACACGGTTGCGCGGGGCCTAGTTTGGGTAGAAATAAGGTATTGATAAAGGTAATAAGTGAAAATTAAGATAGGTGGGGCCTATGAAAGCGTGAACCCACTGCAGCAGCATAGGTTGCAGTGGCCTAAGACCAGCCCTGGCTTTACCTACACTTCAAAAAGCGGCATTATGTAAAAAAAAAAAAAACGGTGGGGGTGGGGGAGAAGGCACCCTTGATCTATTAAAATATATTTAACAGTATAGATTGCAAAATTATTTACGTAACATTTTAATTATGCTAAGCATTTTTTAAAAGAATTGCTATCAATGAGCTACTTGTGAACGGAGCTTCTCCAAACTGCAGTTTATAAAAAATATGAAAGAGTTTCCTCGCTCCCCAATGAATGATTTAAGGCTACAAAATTTTGCAATTTTGTCCATAGAACAAGATATTACAAATAATTTAAATTTTGACAACATAATACATGATTTTTCTACTATGAAATTTAGCTAAGTAAATGTATAAATTTATTTACATACTAATGTATACAATTTCTTTGTTTATAAAAAAAAAATCATATATTAATTTTTTAAAAATTACAGCAAAATAATTGTTGATGTTTTTTATGTGTAAATTTGGAATATGCTTTGTCTCATTGTGGGGTTTGGGGGTACCCGCGACCTCAATAACTTTCTTCTGACCTTTAAAAAAAAGTATCTTGTAATTTATAAATTTGTATTTATAAGTATATCATATTATGCGGCCTCTTTTATTACTGCTTACATAAGTAGGGCATGCAATCGTAAAAATGTTCCCCGACTTTTGCAATGTACTTAGTTTCAAATTAAAAGTATCTATTCATGTTATTAGTTTATAAACCATAATACGATTGACTTTAGTGGGGCCATCCTTACATGACGTCATGCTATTTTGGCTGATTTCCCCCCTCCCCCCTCGTCACACGTCATCACAAAAACTAGAACCCATCTTCAATATCACATTACAAAGCTCCCCCCACCCCCACACATGTAGTAACACACCTGAAACCATGTGAAACTTCATCAAATAAAGTGTCGGTAATCATTAATATATTTAAGTGGGACTTTTATTTAAAGTTGCGCGTTTTGATGTGACTTTAAGTGTGTGTCTCCCCTCCACATTTGTGCGGGTCCTGAAAGGGCGGCAAATTGGAGACTGCCCCGGGTGGCAAAAGCTCTAGCTACGCTAGTTGCTTTTTTACGTACAAACTTCTCCATTAAAAAAAAAAAAGATTTTTAAAGTGCAAGAATTAAAATAAGCTGTTTTATAAGGAAAATGACATCAACAATTAAACAATGGTTTTTACTTAATTAACAATAATACAATTCAAATTCATTGACATTATATTGAACTACTTGTATCTATATACTATATAAAAAAATATGTGAATTGCCTGTTTTTTGTTACTTCCCTTGAAATTTTCAGTTTAATGACGTCATGTATCTAATTTTTTGCTTTAATCACAACTATTATAGATTAATTATTTGATAATTTTACAAAAGTTAACGATTAATTTTAAATTAATCGATAACAGCCTAAATATAATAATTAGGGCTGTTATCGATTAAATTAAATTTAATCGTTAACTTTTGAAAAATTACCGATTAATTAATCGATAATTTTCTTAAAGCTAAAAATAAAGATGTATGACGTCATTAAACTGAAAATTTTAAGGGAAGTTATAAGAATAGGCAATTATTTTTTTTTAATTGAGTTATTTTTAAAACATAGCAATAAAAGTTAGTTAAATAACGCATTAAAGTTTAGGCACTAAGATAAAAATTTTAAATTAATTTTACAAATATACAAGTAAAACAGCAGTATAGAAATTGTTTGATGATTAACAAAAACATCAAAATCATCTTTTTATCCCAAGTGGTTCAAAGGTTTTGTTTTTTTTCCTAAGACCTCATAATCACTTTTTTCCATTATATTGTTTTCCTTCACGTTTTGTGCCCTCTTAAGGCATTTTTAAAAATGCCCATAACTTAAAGTATTTAATGAAATTTAATTTAAAAATATACTATTGTTAGCAAATATATTTAAATACAAGCAGTTCAAAATAATGTCAATGAAATTAAATTTTGTTATTGTTAATTAATTAAAAACAATGTTGTTTTTTAAAATATCATTTTCCTTATAAAACAGGTTATTTTAAAGTTTACACTTTTAGAGTCCTTTCTTTAAATGGAGTAGTTTGTACGCAAAAAACAAGGTATTATTAATTATTAATTATTTATTAATAAATCGAAAATTTAAAAAAAAACAAAAAAACTCTTCTTACTTTTAATCATTATATTATCGATTAAAATAATTTTAATCGATAAAATGTTTTACCGATTAATCGAGAAATTAATCGGTAATTTCCGCAGCCCTACTAAAAACACATTTCCCCCCATACTTTACTTTCAGAATCTTTTGTATATAGTAGTGTCTGTAATATGTGTTGTATGTTCTTTGTGCTCAGATCCATGACGCAGCTCCGAATGGTTACCTAACACTAGTTTTAAGCGGCTTGGTAAAGTGTGGAATCCTCATAGCCGTGGCCCGTGACTGGTACATCACTTGCCAACAGTGTTATAGGGAGGGAATGTGGTGGTGGTCAGTGGTGTAGGGAGGGAATGTGGTGGTGGTCAGTGGTGTAGGGTCATGGTCTGTGGACGCAATTTTCTTTTGTCTAGAAGGAGCGTCTGTATAGATAAGATAAGAAGATAAAAGAAGAGGTCTACATAGTCTAATAAATAAAATTTGATTTTCATTATGATTTGTGGTAATAAGGGAGAGAACCCATGTCAGATTCGCACGTCAGCAAGATGTTAGGAGGTGAATCGCAATGTTTTAAGAGAGAAATGTTACTAGGAAAGAAAAAGACATTTTTTTTTAAAATCCAAGAAAAACACAAAGCCATTGTATCCTCTCTGTTCCCAAACCAAATTTTGAATTTACTCTCTAATCCACATATTTTGAAGTGCAAAAATGTAATGTCGTAATATTGTATGTCAGGAGCAAACAGAAGCATAGTAGTGTATTGTTGCGGTATTGTTTCAGAATATGAATAAGAAGAGCAAATTCATAATTTTAAATGACGCTCCTTCAGTTGTTGTTTTTTTTTTTTTTACACAAGGACCAAATTGTCCCAACAACACTGCAAGCCATCGCAAAAATAAATAAATAATTTTATGTTTTTATAATTTGATGGAATTTCATGGACTAATTCCCTAGTCCCAGTATATGCAGAAACAAAAAGACAATATATTTAATTATTCAAGATTCCACCGTCATCGCTCATGCAAATGAGACGTCGCGTCAGCATGTAACGTCATCCGCGAAGCGTCTGAGCTGGCCACGCCCAGACAAGATGTGTAACTCCTGTTGATTCAAACTTATATAAGGTTGAAGACTTTCAGCATCGTCATGTAACATGCACAATCTATGTATTCAAATAAGTCTAAATTTATCTGAACTTTAAAAAAAAATGTGTAAAAAAAAATCATATTTTATAATTAAGCTTAACAAAGTTTGTCTACCTCACGACATTTAGCGACAATCAACCAGCAAATGACCTGTCTGTAAATATTTGTTGTAAGATGAAATTCTTTGACAGTTCCATAGACATGACCTGTATGTAAATATTTGTTGTAAGATGAAATTCTGTGACAGTTCCCTATACATGACATGTCTGTACATATTTATTGTAAGTGACATTATATGACAGTTTCTCATGACATGACATGTCTAAATATTTGTTCTAAGATGACATCTTTTGACAGTTCCTCTGACATTAACTATCTAAATATTTGTTCTAAGATGATATTCTTTGACAGTTACCCTAACATGACCTGTCTAAATATTTGTTCTAAGATGACATTCTTTGACAGTTACTCTGACATTACCTAACTAAATATTTGTTCTAAGATGACATTCTTTAACAGTTACCCTGACATTACGTGTCTAACTATTTGTTGTAAGATGACATTCTTTGACAGTTCCAATGACATTAACTATTCTAAATATTTGATATAAGATGACATTCTTTGACAGTTACCCTGACATGACCTGTCTAAATATTTTTTGTAAGATAAAATCTTGTGACAATATCCAGGGACACGTATGGAAATTTTAGACCTTCAGAAACACGCTGAAGCGGATATGACGTGTTTGATATTACAACACATATTGAAATTCTGTATGATATTCAGTATAATTCTGAGCAAAAGCCTTTTAAATTCCAGCAATACTCGATCAACATTTAAAACTCTAATAAAAAAACAAGAATAAAAATAAACCATGGATAATCTTCTGTATAAAAGGAGCGTTTGTAACAGAAAAGATAATAAAACATTGAAATACTCTCTACACAAACGGGATAATCTTCTGTATAAAAGGAGCGTTTGTAACAGAAAAGATAATACAAAAATTGAAATACTCTCTACACAAACGGGATAATATTCTGTATAAAAGGAGCGTTTGTAACAGAAAAGATAATACAAAAATTGAAATACTCTCTACACAAACGGGATAATCTTCTGTATAAAAGGAGCGTTTGTAACAGAAAAGATAATACAAAAATTGAAATACTCTACACAAACGGGATAATCTTCTGTATAAAAGGAGCGTTTGTAACAGAAAAGATAATACAAAAATTGAAATACTCTACACAAACGGGAGAATCCCAAACCACAAACGAAAACCCGGTGAACACTATCTTCACAGTGGAACCCCTCAGACCTCAGCTACCCCCCAACACACACACACTTCTTTCTATCCAGTGCTTTTTTTCAGTGGGAACTCTTTTTTGACCAGATTCGTGTATACTTATATAAATAGTCGGCATTTTACTTACTGTCAGTCCTTTTTACAGTGGGGACTCACGGGAACGACGTAAATTACAGTTTACAAATAAACAAACCAAGTGGCAAACGCTGTTATTCTACTAATATGGTATCTATGGACCATACATATCATATTAGTTATTATTAGTAGAATAAGAATAACAGCGTTTGCCACCTGGCGTGGCCTGTTTCTATTTCCGGAGGGGCTGATTTTAGTACAAACTTTGGTAAATAATTTTTCAATGTTATTTTAAAATCTAGAAATTAATAATAATTAAACAAGCAAAAAAGCGTTGAAATGAAAGGAATCTCAAGCTTTTTCCCAATCTGCTGCTCCGGTAGTTCAATCGACTAGCAAACTAGATCAGAGTTATTGGACAGATAAGAATGAACAAGCAGTTGACATTTGGTGAAACGGAAATTGAGAAATTGTGTAGCAGACTACAACTGAACGAAAGAGAAATCATTTGTGGATTCCGTGATTATCTTACGGAAAGAACACATTCTGAAAGAATTATTTCTCTCATACACGCTCTTAATACAATTTCCATTTCTTCGAGCGAGTGTGAAAGGGGAATCTCACAAATGAATTTGATAATCACCCCAACGAGAGCTTCGCTTATGAAAAAAACAGTCTCAGCACTTTTATTCATCAGATTGGTCGCCCCCCCACTAACATATTTTAATCCTACAAAGTACGTAGACTCTTGGCTGCTTCGAGGCAGACATTCAGATCTAGACTCACAAAGCAAGAAAAGAAACCGAGATGATTTGTCAGATGAAAACATGAGAAAACTCTGGAAGTTGTTTTAAAGCCTAATACGGTACCAGTAGAATACATTTTTCCACATAAACTATATAGTCATGTCGGTTTTTATTATAAATAAACTCTTTGAGTCTCGGTAACAGACAACTACTGTAACAACTACTGTAACAACTACTGTAACAACTACTGTAACAACTACTGTAACAACTACTGTAACAGACAACTACTGTAACGTTTATTTCTTTAAATATCTGTACAATAAAATTTGTGTTCAGTTGAAAAGTCAATTATAGACTATTATAGTATTTTCTGACATAAGTTAAAAAACAGATGTGAAATGAGTTCCCAAACATTTTTCGCTAGAAAAAAGCACTGCTTCTATCTACCACAACAGGAACTGCCTAGTATTTATAGAACAAAAAAGAATGAACTCTTAAGGCCATATTCAGGTCGAGATGACATTCAAACTTTAGACGTGCCGCCATTTTGGCTGAGTCATCGAAATTTCTTTTCAAGAAACTGTGTCTAACTTTCAAAACTTAATTTTTTAATTGTGAGGGCTTTTAAATAGAAAGATCGCCGAATAAAAAAAAAATCAAACAATTGATAGAAAATAAAGACATTAATCTTGTTACGTTTATTATCTGGATTCTGTGCTAGTGTTTTGCTTTGTTCCTTGTTGCTGTTGTTGCTAGTTAATGGTAAGCTGAGGGGATAAAAAAAAAGCAGTAATCAGTAAGAACAACATAAATGTTTTTGTGTGTTCATTATGTAAGACATCCCCAATCTAAGCACAGTCTGAGACCGTCCCAATCTGAACACACTCTAAAACCATCCCAATCTGAGCACAGTCTAAGACCATCCCAATCTGAGCACAGTCTATGACCATCCCAATCTGAGCACAGTCTAAGACCATCCCAATCTGAGCACAGTCTGAGACCATCCCAATCTGAGCACAGTCTATGACCATCCCAATCTGAGCACAGTCTAAGACCATCCCAATCTGAGCACAGTCTATGACCATCCCAATCTGAGCAACTCTATGACCATCCCAATCTGAGCATAGTCTAAGACCATCCCAATCTGAGCACAGTCTAAGACCATCCCAATCTGAGCACATTCTAAGACCATCCTGCTTTCAGTTGTGTAAGGTTTCATGTCCCCACCTAGTTCACGTCATGCCTCATGTCAAACTTAAAGTCGGCGTCACTTTCTCTCAAAGCCGAGGATTAACATGACACAGCTATTTCCCCCTTGTAGGAAAGCCCCCAAAAGTTTAAGATCCTGTTGTCCTTACACACGCACGCACAAACATAAGGCCCTGTAACAAACAACTACTTAAGGAAAACAACTACTGTAACAAACAACTAGTTTACCAAATAACTACTGCAACAAAAAACTACCGTAAGAAACAACCATTTTAACTAACAACTATTGTAACAAACAACTACTGTAACAAACAACTACAGTAACAAACTACTGTAACAACTACCGTAACAAACAACTATTGTAACAAACAACTACTGTAACAATAAACTGTAACAACTTCTGTATCTAATGACTTCTGTAACAAACAATTTCTGCAAAAAACCTTTCAATGTAACAAAACCTAAGTTAACAAGCAAATAACGTAACAAATAACAAATGTAACAAACAACGAATGTAACAAACAACTAATGTAAAAAACAACTAATGTTTTATCTTATCTTTTATGTTACAGACGCTCCTTCTGTACAGAAGATTATTGCGTCCTACGTATTTCTATGGTTTGTGTTTAGTCCTGTATTCTTAATGTAAGAAACAACTAATGTAACAAACAGCTACTTTAACAAATAACTATTATTACAAACAACACCTGTAACAGTCTACTGTAACAAACAATTCAATGTAACAAAACCAACCGTAATAAACAACACATGTAACAAACACTTATTGTAACAAACAACTATTATAACAAACAACTACTGTAGCCAAAAACTACTGTAACAAACAAATACTTTGACTAACTACTCAACAAAATAACTAGAAACTGATCGTTTCAGAAGCCACTGAGAACAGAATAGCGGCCTGTAAAAACATAATGTGTAGAAAACAGAAATGAAATACAAGAAACACTTTTGTTCTGGTTAGACAAATTGTCGAAAATTGCCATAAAAATATCGCGTTGGAGAACAGTCAGGGTTGTATTGAGATTACCCCCCCCCTCCGTCTTCAACGCACACACCATTTTTTTTAAACTGAGAGAAGTTCTGGCAATAAAAGTGCGGATTGCTCTTAATCTAAAAGTAAAGTAAACACATTTACGTCATTTCCTACCTACCGACCTCCCCTAAATAATTGTACGCTCCGTCGAAGTGTTTAATTCGAACAAGTTTTTGTACGTCCCGGTGACATGCCGGTAGAGTCTTTGACAAATGGCCCTGGCAGTCCGTGTTAGATTTGATGAAACATGTCACACCTGACTTACCTGTGCGATTGTCCCAGGTTTGTTGAGGGAAATGAACGCCTTGTTACAGGTAAGTAACCTATTGACTATTTCTAAAGTCGCTTTTTAGTGGAAGGAGAGAAGAAAAACAATATAAGGGAAGCTGATTACTTTAAGGCTGCTTCCTAAAATTGGTTCGTCACGTTGTCAGCAATATTTTTGCAGCGCTCCAAAGACTATGCATTGTATGTGGCTCACTTACCAACCTTAGCTTTGACACAATGTTAAATCATAAAAGTTTTTCATAAAATTCCCCAAGTTTCGAATAAATGCTGCAAGATTAGTCAACTTTAAACAATTTAAAAAATGATGTTTACCAATGAAAGATAAATGAAGAATGAGACAAATATGAGTATTTTAAAATTTGTGGCTTTCGTTCTAGCCTTTCTGGAAGATACGAGTATAAACACGGGGTGATGGGGAACGTTTTCATAATTCAGCTATTTACTGTAAAGCCTTAGGGCTTTAATATTCAAACACTTCTATTAACCTGTGTCAGAGAGAGCGTAAAGCAAGAATCGGGAAACAATGGTTTGCGAGCCAGATGTGGCTCTATGGATGGCTGCATCTGGCTCTCAGACAATTGTTCGATTATTTAAAACAAACTTTTATTCACACTCCGTTGATCTACATATAAATGGCATATTTTTTGTTTAAAATCGTAACAATGATATTTTAAAAAAATTTCAGAGACATACTTATGGTATTTTTAGTGTTGAAACGATACAAAATGCACACAGTTACTTGAATTTTTAGTTTTAAATATAATGCATAGCTCTCACATAATTCCTTTTCATAAAATGTTGTGTTTATGGCTCTATGAGGCAAAACGTTTCCCTACCCCTGCATAAATAAATTATATGTTGTTAAATCATAACGTTTATCTGTGTCGTCTAGTCAGCCCTATACACATACATACCATATTTTAACAAGATATCTTTATTTATCTCAAAACCTGATTTAACTATTTTAACTCTAATATATTTTTTCAACGTAAAGCACCAGTCTAGGGAGAAAAATGTCTAATATGTTACAGATACTCCTTATATGCGGAATATTATTGCGTCCTACGTTCTACTAAGTGACGCATCGTTCACATGCCACGGCTATGAGTATGAGAGACCACACTATCCCCAGCCGCCTTTTTCCCCTAACTATCGTTAGGTACCCATTCGGAGCTGGATGGACTCAGGGACATCCAAACTAGTGCTAGGTACCCATTGGGAGCTGGGTGGACTCATGGACGTCCTAGGCCCCGGGAACAAATCCTTGCCTTCACGAAGATTCACGCAGAGCGCGCATACCACTCGACCACCGTGCTACTGTATGTGATGAGGATGGGAACTTTTGGGGACCTGTATTGTTCCCTGGGACCCCGGCGTGCACTTAGGGTACACCAGTGTGCTGGTCGTAACCAGGTTTTAACGAGAATATATTATAGGAGCAAAAATAAAATAACAATAATAATAACAAAACTCTCTCAGCAGCCTGTTAGTACTATCCTCATGATGAGGGAAGTAAATATTTTATAAATAAAATGACGAAAATTAATATTTAAACACTCCAATCTGTATCGTTGAAATATATTTTTTTTAAAAAATATTATGGCAATAAAGAGTAGTATGCTGTTTCCCTGTATTTCTTTTTAACACAGAGCGTCATTACTACTGTGACCATCTACTGTTTGTAGCTTAAACACTCTAATCTGTATCGTTGAAATAGATTTTTGTTATAAAAACAATTATTGTGGAAATAAAGAGTAGTATGTTGTTTCCTTTATTTCTATTTCTTTTTAACACAGAGCGTCATCACTACTGTGACCATCTACTGTTTGTTGTGCTGTGCCCGAGCTGGTGAGTCAATTCTAAGACAAACGTTTTGATAGCTAATCGCGATTGTTCCACACCTTTATCGTCGGCTCTTGGTGTCTTTCAATTATTCATAGAA
Source organism: Radix auricularia (assembly GCA_002072015.1). Lineage (NCBI taxonomy): Eukaryota > Metazoa > Mollusca > Gastropoda > Lymnaeidae > Radix > Radix auricularia. Next base: position 193,714 of record MUZC01004446.1, read on the forward strand.
ATTGTGTCCAACATCTTTATCGTCGCTTATTTATGTGTTTTAATTCATAGACGTGGTGTTCAACATCTTTATCGTCAGCTATTTATGTGTTTCAATTTATAGAAGTTTTGTTCAACATCTTTATCGTCAGTTATTTATGTGTTTTAATTTATAGAAGTTGGTGTTCAACATCTTTATCGTCGGTTATTTATGTGTTTCAATTTATAGAAGTTGGTGTTCAACATCTTTATGGTCGTTTATTTATGTGTTTCAATTTATAGAAGTTTGTGTTCAACATCTTTATCGTCAGTTATTTATGTGTTTTAATTTATAGAAGTTTGTGTTCAACATCTTTATCGTCGTTTATTTATGTGCTTCAAATTTTTATAGAAGTTTGTGTTCAACATCTTTATCGTCGGTTATTTATGTGTTTTAATTTATAGAAGTTGGTGTTCAACATCTTTATCGTCAGTTATTTATGTGTTTTAATTTATAGAAGTTTGTGTTCAACATCTTTATCGTCGTTTATTCATGTGTTTCAATTTATAGAAGTTGGTGTTCAACATCTTTATCGTCAGCTATTTATGTGTTTTAATTTATAGGATCGGGTTTTAACAGATTGACACATAATATTTGATTATACTTTGTTTAGAAACACTCAAACAAATGTTCATGCATTATTCAAGCGCTGATACAAGGTCAATGTTGGGTAAAGCTGTGATCATTGTAGAACTTTGGAGACCAAGTACATTTTTTTTTTGACGGCGTCGAGTCCCACAGTCCAAATCATTAAGACTTCTCATAATGCAAGTATTTCTTCTAGGAGCGAACCTGTCACAAATTTTTGAAATCCTGGTGGAGCTGGATTTAAAAAGAGAAATTCGGCCGAAGACGGATTCGCAAAAAATGGCCGGATTCCTGATTTGCTATTGTAATACATTTTATGGCTCTACCGGCCACCCGGATTTATGAAGTGAAATTCTGTCGAAGGCAGATTTTTAAAATGGCCGGATTTACCGGAACCGGAGCCAAAATCCGGTACACCTCTAATTTCTTCTAATTGTCTTTACAAACTTCTTTCAACTCGCACTCTGTAATTTTTTAGATATACCAGCAGGAAGACCTTGCTTGGGAAACGATGTATGCGTGGTGAATTCTCAATGTACGACACCCCATGGCACTTGCGAGTGTAGGCCCGGCTTCTACGCCAGGGGCGGAGTTTGCTTGAGAGGTAGGTCATGGTTCTACGGGCAAGGGCGGCGTTTGTTTTAGGAGGTTGGTGCTGGTTCTATGACAGGGGCGGCGTTTGTTTTAGGAGGTTGGTGCGGGTTCTATTACAGGGGCGGCGTTTGTTCTTAGAGGTAGGTACGGGTTCTATGACAGGGGCAGCGTTTGTTTTTAGAGGTAGGTACGGGTTATATGACAGGGGCGGCGTTTGTTTTTAGAGGTATTATAGGTCTGGGTTCCATGACAGGGGCGGCGTTTGTTTTTAGAAGTAGGTCCGGGTTCCATGACAGGGGCGGCGTTTGTTTTTAGAGGTAGGTCCGGGTTCCATGACAGGGGCGGCGTTTGTTTTTAGAGGTAGGTCCGGATTCCATGACAGGGGCGGCGTTTGTTTTGAGAGGTAAACTAGGGTCGTGGGGGAGCAGGTAAGGCAAACCGTACCGTAGATACCAGTTATACAGCACAGACACGAGTTACATAACATACCTGTCCCATAACTGGGAACAAGTTATGATGATGATATTGTCTGTCCACAGCCGTAGAGTTAAAGAGGCCCTGCACGGACTATGGACAGTGTGTGGAGAACGCCGAGTGTGGTGTGGAGGGTTCTGGTGTTTGTGAGTGCAGACGTGGGTTCTACGTCAGCGGGGCCACGTGTAAACAATGTGAGGATCTTTGCTTTTTTTTTTTTTTTTGTGTGTGTGTTATTTAGCTGCAGGTTCCTGCATTGTTGAAGCACGTATTATTTAACTCGTCATCATCATCCATGGAACCACAGCCCATGTAGTGCCCCGGCCTGCTCCACTACATTCTTGTAGCACATCTCTGCACGACTTTAACAATGAAAACACGAATTCAGCTTGTGTTCATTACTGCGATAAAATATACGGTCTAGATATGAATTGTGTGATGAAAGCAATAAATTTAAATCTTATGAATGGACTTATGCAGACGCAAAGGTAACAGCCTTCATCTGAGCAGATACATAAAATAAATAAAAATAAATTTGCTTTATGTCCTAGGGGCCGTCCATAAATGACGTGATTNCCCCAATATGACGTCTAAAAGCGTTGATCCCCACTCCTAAAAGCGGTATTTTCTATTTGAAAATGAGCATGTTTCTAATGATTTTTTGTCATTCGAGTAAGGCTGGCGAAAATTAACGATTAATTAATAAACACATCGTTAAAACTTTTAATCGATTAAAATTTATTTCATCGATTAAAATTCAAGATAATATCTCTAATAATTTTTTTTACTTACTTCCCTCGTATTTTTATTACTTATGTAGACGTGCATTCGTAAACAAAAACGTTTTTCTCCCTTATTTGTTGTGTTATGTCACAAAATTTGGGAGCCATGGAATTACCGCAACTTAACCGATTTCGCGAAATAATGAATCATGACTTAGCGGGATCTAAATATGTGTTAAAATATAATAAATCGAAATTAATCGATTCTAATTTTTTCCCCGATTAATCGCACACAATTTTTTAATCAGTACCAGCCGTACATTTAAGTATGTATTTAGTGTAAGGCTGCACTCTGATTTCGTAACACGCGTGAAGCCCTTGTACCACGTCATTGAATGAATTGTTAACAATCAAATATTTGAGTACAACTATTATTTAAAGTGGTGCATCTTGATGTGACGTCAACCGGTTGGTGTCACCCGGGGCGGTAGCTCATGGTGTCACCCGGGGCGGTAGGTCATGGTGTCACCCCCTCATGATTTAACCCATAAAACTCCTCCGAGTTTTCCAGTGCCAAATAACGGGAATATATAGAATTTTACAGTCTGGTGTCACCCCCCCCCTGATGGTGTCAACCGGGGCGGCCCACCCCCACCGCACCCCTAGCGACGCCACTGCGTCATATTTCTTAAACACCCCCCTCCACTTGTCACACTTCGTCACAAATTGTCGCCCCCTCCCCTCGCCGCCTAGATGTGTGACATTTGTTTATTGACGGCCCCTTTCCCACACTACCATGGGGAAACAAAGGAATGGCGAAGACCCGAAGACAAAACTGAGGAAAAATAACGTCTGTCTAACTTTGGTTCTACTTTTGTGTTTTACATCTCGGTTACATGAGTATTTGTCAACATAATAAGGTTTACATTTATTGTTTCTATCTCACAAATCTTTTGTGGATCTTGTCTTTATCGTGAAGTTCTTGTTGCAGTCCAATTCTGTATAATAATATATTAGTATTAGTCTTTAATTATTGCTGCTTGGCTATAAAATGGTACCTTTTAACCAAACCTTTAGATAATAACTAGAGATGTAATCGATTAATTTAAATTTAATCGTTAACTTTTGAAAAATTACCGAATAATTAATCGATAATTTTGATTAAAGCAGAAAATAAGATGTATGACGTCATTAAACTGAAAATTTCATAAAATGCCCATAACTTTGGTATTTAATTTTCAAAAAAATATAATATGTTTAGGAGATATACTTATATATAAGTAGTTTAATTTAATGTCAATGGAATTTAATTTTGTTATTGCTAATTAAGTAAAAACAATGTGTTTTTTTTTAAAATATCATTTTCCTCATAAAAACAGTTTAGTTTAAAGCTTACTGCTTACTCTTTAAAAATCTTTTTTTTCTCTTTTAAATGGAGAAGTTTGTACGTAAAAAAAAACCCGTAATCCTTACTATTATTAACTAATTATTTATTCATAAATCGAAAATTAAAAAAAAAAAAAAAAAATTCTATAATGTTGATCGCTATTTTATCGATTAAAATAATTTCAATCGATAAAATTTTTTACCGATTATTCGAGAAATTAATCGTTAAATTCCGCAGCCCTAATAATTACCCATAGATAAAAAAAATAGATTTTATACTAAGGAAAAACAAATATGTTGGCCTAGATTAAATTTCAAAACAAAACCAAACGAAAAGAGACATCATTTGGTTTCTTAAACAGATAGGAGTGGCTCCCCTTTATTTTGAATTAACTTTCTGCCATACTCTTCATGAAAGAACTCTATCAACACATGAATTTTTATTAAATCTACATCCAAGGTCCTGCAACGGGAGTCAAACGACTTCACTTTGTCTTACATTGTATAGCTACCACGTACTACAATAACATAGATGTACATCAAAATTCACTGGCTTCTTCCCCAGCACTCGCCCTAGGCGAGGCCTGCAGTGCCAAAGGTCAGTGTGTGGCCAACGCTGAGTGTACGAGTGGTCACTGCAGGTGTGTCCTTGGATTTTACAACTATCGGTGAGAAGTCTCTATGTGTCTTTTGTTTGTGACAGCTACCTGTAACAAGTCTCTATGTGTCTTTGGTTTTTGACAGCTACCTGTGACAACTCTCGATTTTTCTTTGGTTTGTGACAGCTACCTGTAACAAGTCTCTATGTGTCTTTGGTTTGTGACAGCTACCTGTAACAAGTCTCAATGTGTCTTTGGTTTGTGACAGTTACCTGTAACAAGTCTCTATGTGTCTTTGGTTTTTGACAGCTACCTGTCAGAAGTCTCAATGTGTCTTTGGTTTTTGACAGCTACCTGTGACAACTCTCGATTTTTCTTTGGTTTATGACAGCTATCTGTGAGAAGTCTTGATGTGTCTTTGGTTTGTGACAGCTACCTGTGAGAAGTCTTGATGTGTCTTTGGTTTGTGACAGCTACCTGTCAGAAGTCTCAATGTGTCTTTGGTTTTTGACAGCTACCTGTGACAACTCTCGATTTTTCTTTGGTTTATGACAGCTATCTGTGAGAAGTCTTGATGTGTCTTTGGTTTGTGACAGCTACCTGTGAGAAGTCTGGGTTGCTATGTGGACACTGAGTTAATTTCTTCCTTATCAACGACATTTGAATTTGTTTCTAATTAAGGTCGGTCCACACATCGAATTTTCCAGCAAAACTTGGTCCTGTCACAACTTTCAAAATATTTATACATAGCTCACAATAAATTATGAGTACGCCAAATAAAACAGTGCGTGACGCAATGTTTTATAGTTATATACGAAATTTTGATCAACATTTGTACGGAAAATTTGATGTGTTGACCGAGCTTAAGACGATGGGATTGTGGGGAGTAAATATGAGATTAAAACTATTGGTAAACTGTTAACTGGGCCATGTTTGACAATGATAACTGGCTACTGGTTTTTAATGGGGGGGGGGGGTGTTCAGGTAGAAGTCATTTAACAGGTAGAGTTGAGGGAGTTAGGCCATGTAATCATTTTACTTGGGATTAACTGTATCACCTTTCTTGAATCATTAAACTCCATAGATATTTTAGTAGTTAGTAGAAGAGTTATTGGGAAAATAGGTTTTTAGTAGATATTTTAGTAGTTAGTAGAAGTGTTATTGGGAAAATAGGTTTTAGTATATATTTTATTAGTTAGTAGAAGGGTTATTGGGAAAATAGGTTGTTAGTAGATATTTTAGTAGTTAGTAGAAGTGTTATTGGGAAAATAGGTTGTTAGTAGATATCTTAGTAGTTAGTAGAAGGGTTATTGGGAAAAAAGGTTTTAAGTAGGTATTTTAGTAATAGTAAAAGTGTTATTGGGAAAATAGGTTTTTAGTAGATATTTTAGTTGTTTGTAGAAGTGTTATTGGCAAATAGGTTTTTAGTAGATATTTTAGTAGTTAGTATAAGTGTTATTGGGGAAATAGATTGTTAGTAGATATTTTAGTAGTTAGCAGAAGTGTTATTGGGAAAATAGGTTGTTAGTAGATATTTTAGTAGTTAGTAGAAGGGTTATTGGGAAAATAGGTTTTTAGTAGATATTTTAGTAGTTAGTAGAAGGGTTATTGGGAAAATAGGTTGTTAGTAGATATTTTAGTAGCTAGTAGAAGTGTTATTGGGAAAATAGGTTGTTAGTAGATTGGTTGTTGTTATAAGAGGGGTGTTTTATATGTTATTATAGCGATCGTTACTTGGAACGGGTTTAAATATGGTATGGAGCTCTTCTTCGTAGAAAAATGAAGGTTATCAATATCAACCCTTTTAATAAGGGCATATTTGTCTTCGCCCACTGCAACCCGTGCGGCCGCAGTGGGCCCGCACTTTCATAGGCCCAGCCTTGATTAATTCTCTCTTATTATCCTTATTAATTTATTATCCCTACCCAGACTGGGCCCCGCGGAATTCGTTCAGCGTACTAAGCCGCTTAGGGCCCCGCACTAGCTAAGACCCGCCCTTCTTTTAATGTAACATAGCTTGATATGATTGTGATAAATCCTTATTTGCAAACAAGGGAATTAGTTACGCAATGACACTATCTACATTTCTAAACCGTAAATTTACTTTTATTAATGAATTATAATTTGTTGATACACTCATGGTTGCTATGTCACGTGTCGGTTTGTTTACCTTGGATTCCACTCAGAGGTTTTTGTACACGGTCCAGTCGTGCCGGCGAGTTCTGTGCGTCTTCCGAGGAGTGTGTCGAGGGCTCCCACTGCTCGCATCACGTCGAGTTCGTCTGTGTGTGTAACCAAGGACTGGCCAATCAGAACGGTGAGATGAATTGATGATGATCTCCCTTGATAAACATGTACCTAATGATCCCCCTTTGAAAAGAGCCCTCGTGATGATCTCCCCCATGTCTGCCAATGATCTCCCTTGATAAACATGTACCTAATGATCCCCCATTGAAAAGAACCCTTGTGATGATCTCCCCCATATCTGCCAATGATCTCCCTTGATAAACATTTACCTGATGGTCGAAACTGAGTCGCAAACACCAGAGTTTGGTGACTCAAATGATAACGTAGCACCGCCCCGACAAAATCGTAGTTTAAAAAAGCCAAACCACAACAGGGACCAGAACTACCGGCGTTGCAGCCTAGCCACTAAGTCTGAGCCTGTTGACTCCGCGCAGGACGTAGCCGGGGAGGTCAGGGCAACAAGGAGGTGAGGGTGACAAGGAGGTGAGGGCGGCAAGGAGGTGAGGGCGGCAAGGAGGTCAGGGTGGCAAGGAGGTTAGGGTGGAAAGGAGGTCAGGGCAGCAAGGAGGTTAGGGTGGGAAGGAGGTCAGGGCAGCAAGTAGGTTAAGGCAGCAAGGAGGTTAGGGTGGAAAGGAGGTCAGGGCAGCAAGGAGGTCAGGGTGGGAAGGAGGTCAGGGCAGCAAGTAGGTTAAGGCAGCAAGGAGGTCAGGGCAGCAAGGAGGTCAGGGCAGCAAGGAGGTTAAGGCAGCAAGGAGGTTAGGGTGGGAAGGAGGT
>MUZC01004446.1:202172-225622 GCA_002072015.1 Radix auricularia
CATTGGTGTCATCTGTTGGTCATAGAACTGCTTGACTCCTATTGACATTGCTGTCATCCGTTGGTTAGTACTTTAAATTATTAAGTTGATGGTGAGTAATATCTAATCTAAGCAAAAAATAATAATTTTTTATTAACTTTTAAAAGAGATACCAGCGGAACAGATGTTGAACATTAAGTTGTGGTTACCATGGAAACAAGGGAACCACCTGTTCGTAGTGCTACTGATATTTACACTAATGAACTGCATACAAGGTTTGTATTTTTATTTTAAAAAAACCAAACAAACAGGCGTCTTAAATTGTTTAATTTTAAGAATGTGACTTGGGGTAAAATGAATAATCTATCTATCTATCTATCTATCTATCTATCCTATCTATCTATCTATCTATCTAATCTATCTATCTATCTATCTATTATCTATCTATCTATCTATCGATCTGTCTGTCTGTATGTCTAACTGTCTGTCTGTCTGTCTTTCTATCTGTCTGTCTGTCTGTCTGTCTTTCTGTCTGTATGTCTGTCAGTCTAACTGTCTGTCTTTCTGTCTGTCTGTCTGTCTTTCTTTCTATCTGTCTGTCTGTCTGTCTATCTATAAGTATGTGTAACAGGAGCAATCTTTGTTTTAAAAAGATATGGAAGAAATGTTCACTAGGCTTAAATACATTTCCAATTCATTCACATTCTCTTTCTATTTTCTTTAGGGCCTGTAAATATGCCTGGCGATGGCTCCGGTAAGTAAAATGTTAGTTATCATTGTGAAAGGTTTAACTAACTTATACCATTAATGTCGAGGTTTGTTTTAAAATCTTTTATCTTTTCTTTTTTATTTTTCTGATAAAGTTCACAATGTTTGTTTTAAAAAAAAATACAATTATATTTTATTCAAAGATAAGACGTTTGCGTTAGCCAGATAGGTCCATTCAGTGGATCTCGAATTTTGTTCCTTAAGCCATAAACAACGCGTCAAAGCAATCAGTTGTGGCTCTCATTAAAGACACATTAAAGACTATGGAAATTGTTTTTTGTCACACAATTTTATTTTATGCGACTATAAACAATTTATTAATTGTGCAATTCCTGACATTTATAGTTTCAATAACTTAGCACAAATTTGTTGCATTTTTTTTTCTTTTCTCCTATGTGCTGACAAAGGGGGTAAGAAAAATTTGTTTATCGCTGTTGGCATCTTGTAGTTGATTTTCACATTTGTATTTCATATTAATATAATAGATAGTTAGTATTAGCTTATGTTGCAATATCATTATTTTGTTATCTATTATTTTTATTGTATTATTATTTTACTATAAGTGTCTTTGTGTGAGCTGTTTACGTGTTTACGTAAAACTAGACGTGTGGGGCGTAAAAGATGTGGATATAATAACATCAAACTAGACGTGTGGGTAGGTATGAGATGTGGACATGACATCATACTTGGTGTGTGTGTAGGTTAGAGATATGAATATAACATCAAACTAGACGAGTGGGTAGGTAAAAGATGTGGACATGACATCATACTTGGCGTGTGGGTAAGTTAGAGATATGAATATTATATCAAACTAGACGAGTGGGTAGGTAAAAGATGTGGACATGACATCATACTTGGCGTGTGGGTAGGTTAGAGATATGAATATAACATCAAACTAGACGAGTGGGTAGGTAAAAGATGTGGACATGAAATCATACTTGGCGTGTGGGTAAGTAAGAGATGTTGATATAACATCAAACTAGACGTGTGTGTAGGTTAAGAGATGTGGATATAACATCAAACTAGACGCGTGTGTAGATTAAGAGATGTGGATATAACATCTAACTAGACGTGTGGGTAGGTAAGAGATGTGGATATAACATCAAACTAGACATGTGGGTAGGTAAGAGATGTGGACATAACATCAAACTAGACGTGTGGGTAAGTTAGAGATGTGGATATGACATCATACTTGGTGTGTGGGTAGGTAAAAGATATGGACATGACATCATACTTGGCGTGTGGGTAGGTTAGAGATGTGGATATAACATCAAACTAGACGTGTGGGTAGGTAAGAGATGTGGATATAACATTAAACTAGACGTGTGGGTGGGTAAGAGGTGTGGATATAGTATCAAACTAGACGTGTTGTTAGGTAAGAAATGTGGATATAACATCAAACTAGACGTGCGGGTAGGTAAAAGATGTGGATATAACATTAAAATAGACGTATGGGTAGGTAAGAGATGTGGATATAACATCAAACAAGACGTGTGGGTAGGTAAGAGTTGTGGATATAATAACGTCAAACTAGACGTGTAAATATATACTTATTTTATTTATAATAAAATTTGTTTCAGAAGATCCAAGAATAGTCATTGTTAACATTCCCATTTTCTAAGTCAGGAGATCATTGGAAACTTTACCAAATAATTAACTTTGATAATTTCTCTTTAGGTGACGATGATATTTTAAAAGGTAAGCTAAGTTTTAGCCTTATTTAAATTGTCTGAAATGGCGGTGTACGAGAGGCTTAACTTCGATTTTTTTCTCTTGGGGTCTTGTAGAAATCTGCGCCCCCCACCCCTCTTTGTTAACTTGTTATAATATGTCGTTGTGACTCTTTAAAAAGTCAAAATCTTACCCCCCCCCCCCAATCTCACTGTGGAGGGAATAAGTGTGTGTGTGTATTTCTCATGGATTTTGGTCGGTATGTCGAAACCAAGTTGTCTTCCTTTCATATGAGACACCGCCTCTCTTTCCTGTCAAACCTCCGCGCCGTCATGGTTGTTCGCCTACGTACGTCTCAAAATCAGCATTGTGCTTGATTAATCTGCGCCTACTGCGCGATTTCCCCTAACTCGAAAACTCAATATTCGATTTTTTTTTTGGGGCTCCCTATGTAGTTCATTTTTACAAATAATATATATATAATTGCTGAGGAAAATTAAGGATTAATTAATCATTTAATAGTTAAAATTTTAATCGCTTAAATTAATTTGACCCATTCAAATTCGATTAAAATTTAGGAAAATATTTTTTTTTCTTCTCCAATTTAGTAATAATGTATATATTTTTTAATATACATATTTTCCCCTTGTATTATTATTATTTCTGTAGACGTGCATACGTCAACCAAAAGGCTTTACTTCGTTATTTCTAGCATAGCAGAACGAATTTGATGCGTTACGTCTTAATTTGGGGCCATGTAAATACCGCGACTTAACCGAATTAGAGAAATAATTGATCGCAACTTAACGGGATCTATATGCGCGTTATAAAATACGATATATCAAAATTAATCAATTACACTAATCCCGATTAATCGGACATATTTTTTTATCAGTACTAGCCCTAACATATATATATATATATATACACATATTTTATAAAATTAAAATTAACTGCCTTTTTTCTTCTATTTCTATATACATGACTTATAACATCTTTTTATGTTTATTTTAAAGAATTAATTGAAATACTGTTTGTAATTATCTGTTAAATACTATAATGAAGATATTACTTAAACTTTAAATTTAAAAAAAAAATCATTTTCTTCTTTTTATAAAAAAAAATGTATTTCCCCCAGTGGTCAATACAACGGCGGAAAATAACATACGTAAGTTACGAGAGTAGTATGTAATGTAGTTGGGACATGTGATTGGGTTGAATGTGTCATGTGGTGGGGTAGCATGTCATATGGTGGGGTAACATGTCATGTGGTGGGTAGCATGTCGTGTGGTGGGCTAGCATGTCATATGGTGGGGTAGCATGTCGTGTGGTGGGGTAGCATGTCATGTGGTGGGGTAGCATGTCATGTGTTGAGGTAGCATGTCATGTGTTGGGGTAGCATGTCATGTGTTGAGGTAGCATGTCATGTGTTGGGGTAGCATGTCATGTGGTGGGGTAGCATGTCATGTGGTGGGGTAGCATGTCATGTGTTCAGGTAGCATGTCATGTGTTGGGGTAGCGTGTCATGTGGTGGGGTAGCATGTCATGTGGTGGGGTAGCATGTCATGTGGTGGGGTAGCATGTCGTGTGATGGGGTAGCATGTCATGTGTTGGGGTAGCATGTCATGTGTTGGGGTAGCATGTCATGTGGTGGGGTAGCATGTCGTGTGGTGGGGTAGCATGTCGTGTGGTGGGGTAGCATGTCGTGTGGTGGGGTAGCATGTCGTGTGGTGGGGTAGCATTTCATGTGGTGGGGTAGCATGTCGTGTGGTGGGGTAGCATGTCGTGTGGTGGGGGAGGTACATGTAATCTGTAAAGAAAGAGACTGTTGTGGAGAATAAATGTCGTATGTGTTATGAAGGTAGAGTAAAGATTTCTTGGGAAAAGTACCGTTTGTACTGGAGTATAAGTCGAACACCAAATTCGAGACTAGAAAAGTGGAATTTTAAAGATTTCTTTGACGATCGCTACGGTTATCTCACGTCCTGTCAGTCGTATGTTTGTAAATGCAAATTGCCATAGAGAATATGTTTTCGCGGTAATATATAATCAGTAAATAGTATAAAATGAATATATTCCTAAATAAATAAACAATATGAGCTTATTATCATGAAAACACGGACATTTTGTTAAGAAACGATGATAGATATTCCGCTCTGTGAAACTTGATAATCAAGAAATGATGGGTTTGAATGAGTTTGACGCCCATAGAATATTGGATCGGGTTTATAAAATAACATTTAGCGCCAAAATGAAACACTGCCAGGGTCACCACAGCTGATAAGGCGCCGTGTACCACACCTGTGATGGTGCCGTGTACCACAGCTGATAAGGCGCCGTGTACCACAGCTGTGATGGTGCCGTGTACCACAGCTGTGATGGTGCGTGTACCACAGCTGTGATGGTGCGTGTACCACAGCTGTGATGGTGCGTGTACCACAGCTGTGATGGTGCTTGTACCACAGCTGTGATGGTGCGTGTACCACAGCTGCGATGGTGCGTGTACCACAGCTGCGATGGCGCCGTGTACCACAGCTGTGATGGCGTCGTGTACCACAGCTGATAAGGCGCCGTGTACCACATCTGTGATGGTGCCGTGTTCCACAGCTGTGAAGGTGCGTGTACCACAGCTGTGAAGGTGACGTGTACCACAGCTGTGATGGTGACGTGTACCACAGCTGATAAGGCGCTGTGTACCACAGCTGTGATGGCGTCGTGTACCACAGCTGTGAAGGTGCCGTGTGCCACAGCTGTGATGGTGCCGTGTGCCACAGCTGATAAGGCGCTGTGTACCACAGCTGATAAGGCGCCGTGTACCACAGCTGATAAGGCGCCGTGTACCACAGCTGATAAGGCGCCGTGTACCACAGCTGATAAGGTGCCGTGTACCACAGCTGATAAGGCGCTGTGTACCACAGCTGATATGGCGCCGTGTACCACAGCTGATATGGCGCCGTGTACCACAGCTGATAAGGCGCCGTGTACCACAGCTGTAAAGGCGCTGTGTACCACAGCTGTGATGGCGTCGTGTACCGAAGGCGCCGTGTATCATAGCTGTAAAGGCGCTGTGTACCACAGCTGTAAAGGCGCTGTGTACCACAGCTGTAAAGGCGCTGTGTACCACAGCTGTAAAGGCGCTGTGTACCACAGCTGTGATGGCGTCGTGTACCGAAGGCGCCGTGTACCACAGCTGTAAAGGCGCTGTGTACCACAGCTGTGAAGGCGCTGTGTACCACAGCTGTAAAGGCGCCGTGTACCACAGCTGTAAAGGCGCTGTGTACCACAGCTGTAAAGGCGCTGTGTACCACAGCTGTAAAGGCGCCGTGTACCACAGCTGTGAGGGCGTATTGTCTTTGGTAAGGAAGATAGGGTTTATGAGAGCAGAACAAATGAACAGTTAGACAGTAGCGAGAGGGTGGAAGAAAGTGGGGGAAAGAGTGAAGGAGGGAGAGAGAGAGAGATAGAGAGAGAGAGAGAGGCAATAGAAAAAGTGTGGTAAAATATACTTTTCTTCATTACATAACTCACTATGACTTTATGCTGCTTGCCTGAATGTATTATTGTTTTCTTTTTCTCCACTATGGCAGGGACTGGCAGTGAATGTAAGTGTTGACTTCTTTTAAGTTAATTGAATAATTCTAATAATAATTGTCATATTTATTCGCAGTTACAAATAATGGACTTGAGTCTAACATTAAGCCCATCACTTCACTCACTAGACATATGTGTGGGGGGCTGCGGGGGTAGGCAATAGATTAAGTTTTTCCCCATTAAACAACTATGACCTTTGACCTTTGCTGCTTGCCTAAATATTTTAATTTTATTGTCTTCTCTTCCACCCCAACTTCAGCGAATGGCAGTGAATGTGAGTTTTAACTTCATTTAAGTTAATCAAATAATTCCAATAATAACTTACAAATAATGGACTGAACTCTAACATTGAGCCCATCACTTCACTAAGTGGGACGTGGTGGTCGAGAGGTAGCGCTCTTGACTGTCATACTGATGGTCACGAGTTCGAATCCACACGAAAGTGAGGATTTGTTCTCGGGGCCTGAGGAGTCCCCGAGTCACCCAGCTCCGAATGGGTACCTAACTAGACAATAGTTAGGCGGCTGGGGTAATGCGTGGAACCCCTATAGCCGTGGCCTGTGACCGCTCATCACTTGCCAACAGATCATCTCTCATGGTCTGTGGACGCAATTGCATAGAAGGAGCGTCTGTATATCTAAGATATAAGATAGACAGAGGTGTATAAATACAATATTTCTCAATTTTTTAGCTCTTTATTTTTGGTTTCAGAGTTATTATTATTTTGTTAAAATTATGTTTTTTTGTTGTTGTTTTTTTGTTGGTTTTTTGTTGTTGTTTTTTTAAAATATGCCATCAGGTTAAAGTTTAAAATATGGTTTTTAGAGGCATATGAGATTATATTTTTTTAAATATCCACGCCATACACCCACTAATAAATAATTACCACCAATAAGTACTAAGTTCCCGCTAAGACTCGTTGTATCGTGTGCAATGTGTACAGCCTTACTGTTTTGCGCAATATTTTACAAAATTTTCAGCGCGGTAATTTTTAAGTGATGCGCGGCGTTGGTCTATTTTTTTTTCGCAGCTTGCAGGAATTGTTGTTCAGCGAAATTCTTTGATAATGTACAGCAGTCGGATCGCGATAGAAATGACCACGTCCACCCAACCACACTCTCCAATAATTGCGGTGACCAAACCTAGGCTGCATTTATTCATATGGCGATGTTTGGAGTCGACTGAACACATTTTTTTTAAAAACAACGCATTGTCTCAGAGATAAATAACATTGATAAAACGCGCTCTTCAAACAGGCACATAAAATAGAATAAGCAGACGTCAGTAATAAAAGTCATTACTATAAATGAAGTCAAGTGGTGCTTACTTTGTATTGTCGAGTAGGTCAGCCTAAATAACAGAGAGAATGTATGACTAAACGTGTATAATTTTTTATTTTACCACTATACACAAAGGCGGTTTTACTAACATTTAATTAAAATGTTATTGTTCTATGTTTTCCATATACTATAACATATGCTGTATGACTAAAATATTATTGTTCTATGTTTTCGGTATTCTATAACATATGCTGTATGACTAAAATGTTATTGTTCTATATTCTGTCACTGTATTAGCTGCGGACACAGGATCATCTGACGAAATCGGACGTAAGTATTTTTCTATGTGAAGATCATAAAATGTATTACAATTTTAAAAGTGTTGGATTAAACAGGAAGTACTAAAACCATGAAGTGAATGTTTGGCCTCCCTTTGACATCTGCCTTATTGTCCTTGGGAATCAGCGGCCAATCATCGTCCACGTTTGAGTTCTTTCAAATGACACATGGCGCCACTCTTTCTAGACATCTCTATACTGGGCCAGTCTATCCTGGCATCCTTATCCTGGGCCAGTCTATCCTAGCATGCTTATCCTGGGCAAGTCTCTACAGACATCACTATCCTGGGCCAGTCTTTTCAGACATCTCAATCCTGGGCCAGTCTTTTCAGACATCTCAATCATGGGCCAGTCTTTTCAGACATCTCTATACTGGGTCAGTCTATCCTGGCATCTCTATCAGACAACTCTATCCTGTGCCAGTCTCTCTATTTTCGATATATAAAATTACATTGAAATATATTCTTTATATATCTTTTTAAAAAATAAAAATAGTATATTAATATATGCAATGTTTTCTTCCTCAAAGCTTTTGATTTATCGTTCCTGGAAATTATCGTCATCACGGTTGTCACCCTTGGTCTTCCCATGGCGGCATTATCGTCTGCCGGTCTGGCTTTTTGGTACAAGAAGAAGTACCTGACCCATTAGAGGTATGTGCAAAGAACAAACCATATAAGGACACGATGGCCCTATCGATGGACACACGCTCTTTACACTTCATAAAGTATTCATAACTAGATGCCTGCGGCGTAGCATACGACACAGAATTGCTCATAAATATTGCAAAGAAAGGCTGGGGGTGGTGAACAGACACAAACTATATCACGATAAAATCAGAACTAAGCGAATGAACCTTGGGGACGGGGATTACTGCCGACGTATTGTTGTTCTGAAAACATGTGCTTTGTGGTTAGCTACTTGTCATCCACCAACCTGCAACACACTAGTGTGACTAATTTATTAGTTGGACCGCTATCTTACTTGTAGGTGTTCATTAATGACATACTCCGGCACACAATAAAAAAAAGATGCCCTTTATATTATAACAAAATTAACTTTAATCCAATACTGTAACTTACGTAAAATCATCAGTGAAATAGGTTGAGCATCTCGCTTGTCTTTCCTCATGCACACAATCTACTGCCTTCCAGCATTCTCCTTTTTATTCATCACGTGATCTCTCTCTGCCAATAACTTATCAAATATTATTATGTGACACCTGGTTAGCCAAACATAAACTAATAGCCGTCCAGCGTCGCAGCATACGCAGCTAATGATTTAGTGACGGGCGACATTTTATGAAAGTAATTGTTGAGGAGAGTGTGTGACTACTTTTCGGTCACTGAGCACAACAGAGAGCAAGAAGTTATTATCCCAATGTCGAGAAACAAAACTTGCAGCCGTGTTGCGAAGAAAGTGGGAAATGAACGGGCACAAACACAAAGATTATTAAAATAAAAAAAAAAAGCAATGTCTTAGCTAGGCCTTGAACCTACGACCTTTCGCATGTTAGGCGAATGTAATAACCACTACGAAATACATGCTATTCTGTTGTTCTGAACGAAAAAAGTAATTGGCTTGGTCTCGATGACCGCCACCCTCTGCACTAACTTTCCTTGCAAGCTAATTGGTCTTGGGGGCAGGAAGACAGCTCGTGTCCGGCATGGTTTAACCATGAAGGGAATTATATATAAAAATTATTACCAAATTAAAATGATTTTAAAATTAATATTGGAACTAGCTGCGTGTAACCCGGCCAGAACATTGTCTGACCACGTTTTAATATCACTAGATAGTCATAGATAGGGCAAAGAAAGGAGGATGGGGAAGAGAACAGACACAAACAGCAGCACTAAGTAAAAGAAAAACGCGGTTTAAGGTGGAGACATGTGTACGGTTGTTGATTCCTTTCCTTACTACCATCCCTTGCCAACCATAAATTGTGACTGGCCAATCCAAGCGAGGGTTAGTCATGTTTGCAAATAAATGGGTAAAAGAAGGGCAGAAACAAACAATTATTTTTTTTAATGTTCCCGCTGGGGTTTGAACCCTAGGACTTTCCACGTGCGAGGTGGACGTGATAAAAAATACACTACAAACTATATGTTCTCATATGAAGGAACAACGCAAATGAACGCAAGAAGCATTGTTGCCCCCCACTTGTTCCCTTTTCCTCCAACTACGCTTGCCAACTGTGATTTGTCGTTACCAGCGAGGGTCATTCGTCATGCTTAATTGCACAAACTCGCTTTGGTTGTTGTACTTGGTAGGGCACAAAAGGCGCCACTTTTTTCAAAAGCTCAAGTAACATATCCTTGTTTGATTAATACGAAATATTAAACTTCCTAAAATGTAAACAAAGTATTTTATAATTATAAATGCTCAAATCCTATATTTACATTGTCGCCTTTTCCAAAATTAAAATATAACCTCAAACAATGACGTCATATAATACTTAACGGCGAGAAACACCACACGTTTTTTAAAAACTGCTATAGACTGTTGTACTATGTCCCTCAGCATTACGGAGACAGTGAGTGAGTGACTTGTTTATAATAATTGAACTAAACAAAAAATTACATATAGATTTAAATACGTCATGTTTTATTTTTATTGCAGTTCCCCACACGTTTGTTCTTGAAACATACGAGATGAGCGCTGAATCACGACTGACATCTTAGTTGGAATTAAGTTTATTAGTTTTAAAATTAATTGTTTTAGTTCGTGAAATTAATATGTATATATAAGTGTTTGTAAAATATATTTTTTGTGTGTGGAAAACCTGATTAAAATAAATGACTATAAAATAGAGAAGACAAGAACTCACAATAGTTAATTTTAGCGCAAAGGTTAACTATTGAATTTATGTCTCGCCTTTAGTAGATATAAGAACAGATCATTTTGTTTTATTATTATTATTATTTCAATTACGTACACATCTCATTACAATATATTTGCTTTTTTTCTGTTTGTCCATGTTGATTGTTTTGGTTGTTAGTGAGTATCAGCTTTTCTCTCTGAGTGTGTTTAGGGGGCGGGGGGTCACACTGATCAGAGATATTATGTTTATTTTCTAATTGAATATGAATTTAAATTTTTTATTTTTAATGATATCACAATTGTATGACCCCCCTCCCCCTTTATTTTAGTATTAAAATGCACCTATTTTTAAAAGTGGGTGAGGCAGTTTGTTTTTCATTTTGTATGTGAGAAAAAAAAATTGGTATCAATTCTGTTTTTATTGACTTTATTGCTGTAAGAATTAGAATCTACAGGATATAGTAATTGGGGAATCGTATTGTAATTTGGTGTTAAACATCGTAAAAAAACATAGATCGTAACTTAAAGCTTATGTAATAGTTATGCTTGATAAGGTGGCATTGTCAATAAATAATATAATTATTTATTTATTATATTTTTGGCCATAAAAATGATACAATTGCTAATTATTGCACATGTTTTTCCCCTCCTACTTTACTAAAACGCTAGAGTATAAAATAAGTATAATTGTAAATAAGGCATTACTTTTGTCAATTAATAATTTATGAATAATTTATGAATACATTCGTTGTTCACCACTCAAATCGGTATCAGTTGTGTATATTTTTAAAAAAACATAACTTTGTCCAATTCTGTATGACACAGGAGACTGACGCCAAACCTACACTGTTAACATGTATGCAAATTTTTATGGCTGTTAACGATTGATTACAATTAGTCGTTAACTTTTGAAAAATTAAATGTTATTAATCGTTAGTTTCAATTAAAGAATTAAAGCCGAAAATTAAAATGTATGACGTCATGAGTAACACTCATGACACGTTTCTTGTTGAAAATCTAAATAACACTGGAATCTCTCCTTTAACGGTAATCTTTTAACCAATTACGTGAAAAGACAAGTAAACTGAAGTTACCAAGAAAGAAAAAGGATAGTTATAATCGTTCATTAATAACAATTAATAATAATCCTAGATATTACGTCAATTTTTCGGCAAAAATATTTTTTTAAACCCCAATGCCCAATACATTCATTAAAAAGTCATTGAGTCAAATATCACCATCAGAAAGTATTAGCCATGAAAAACACAACAATTATAAACAACGAGGAGAGTTGAACGCACATAATAGACAGAGCCATAACAATCTGAATCCAAGTACGGTATCTATAAATTTCTTGCTCAAATCATATGTTATACTGTGGAAGCCCTGAGGGCGAATGGTCTGCGCTCAGATAGACGGCGTGACGTCGGCGTGTTCTTTGAAGCAGGGCGGGGTGGTGAGTCCACAGGGTCAGTAGACCAGATGTGCGAAATGTGACGTTTTGGCGAGAAATGTCATCTCAGGGAAATAAGGGGGTGAGACCGAGGCACGGAACCGCCATGGGTCCTTTGATGTAGGCGGTAACTGACCAATGACCAGACTTTGAGTCGGAGGGACTTGCCGAGGTGTGAACTGGGAACGGGTCAAGGTAGCTGACGAGGGAATGGTGTTTAGATCAAATGACCAGAGTGGGTTACGTCAGACCGAACCCACCCCCGTCTTACACAGGGGTGGTACAAGATGATTGACAGTAGACTTTCCGATCATTGGAATTAGGGGGTATAGAGAGGACGCACTTACTAGAACGGACACGGGGCTAGGAGTAGGAGACGGAGATAGGAACACAGACAGATAGGGACACACACTGAGTTAGGGACGAGAGTTAGAGTAAAGATAGTTAAAGAAGTAAGGAAATAAACAGAATTTCTTTGTACATCAGTCTTGGAGTTGGTGTTGGAACAAGAAGTAAACAAGAGTGTGTGAAGATTAGAGTGAAAGAAGTAGAGACACTAACTTCGAGAACACATAGGTTCTCTATAATACTTTATAGCATTTATAGCCTGAAAGTTTCTAGAAATCTAGTGAGAACCAACCCTCCCCCCCTTAAAAAAATATTTTGAAATTTAGCATAACAAAATAAGTTATCTTTTTAAAATTGTAAGAAACATGTTTAACTTGATTTATGAATAAAAGGTAAATATTTGTAAAATTCCTGGTTTAGCAATGAGAAATATTAACACAAATGAAAACAGTGTTTCTTCCCATGAGTGGGAACTTTAAAAATATTATTTGAGGGATAGTTCATTCAATGTGAAATTCATAGCAATTACAAGCTCTTTGTAGACAGCTAATAGATCTACTGTTGTTTCAGACGAAAAGAAACATGATTTCAGTCATGTAAGAAGCAATTTTGTTTTTAACTAGATTCTATATACAAATAACATAATACAAAGAAACTTATATGGGAGATTCCTACAATAAAATGCGGCAGAGTTTAAGCAGGAAACGTTGAATTTTGGCATTGTCTCAATTTGTTATAAAAAAAAAAATCAAAGAGAAGAAAAGAAAAGTTTTTACAAAATTCTCAGAATGATGTTCCAACATGGCCTTGGTGACCTTTCTGGTGTCCATACTGGGGCACTCCACCGCCTTAGTGACCCTGGGGCCCACAACACATTCATCCCAATAGGGCTTGTCTTTTCTAAAGACCGGAAAACGTCATAAACATGGGCTATTTTTAGATTCAGGTCAAACTTTTCTGAAATATCCATGACAGCGGTGTGTTTTGATAGACTGTTCTCACAAAAACGATCTTCTAGGTGCAAATTTTTTAGGGGTAAAAATTCCTTACACTTAGTGTTGTAGCTGAATTAATTATTTAACTACAGATACTTAAAACTAATGGAAATAAGCCGAAACATTACAAAAAAATTAGTTTAAGTGGTCGTTTGATAGTCGTAAACACTAGTGTAAAAGTAATTGTAGTCAAGTCATATTTATTTCAATATTAACTGTTTTCCTTGGTCCTTATAACATATAAGGTGTAAGGCAGAAGACCGATCTACGTGGCGCACAGTTGTCAAAGAGGGCGTCATAGTAGCCGAGGAGCGAAGAATGGAGGAGGCTGCAGACAGAAGAGCTAGGAGAAAGGCCAAAACATTTGGAAGCACAGAACTCGTGTGTAAAAACTGTGGCAAAGACTGTCACTCAAGGATAGGACTGCACAGTCACTCGAGGAAATGCAACCCAACCCAACGGTGATGCACCATCGTCTCGCGAGACGGAAGGATGCCGGACATATAACATATATGCCTTAGTATTCATTAGTAATAAACTAATAATAAGATTATGTCTTTAGTTATATTTACATCATTAAAATTAGTCGTATATTATATATAATATGAATGCATGGATGAACGAGCGAATGATCCCTAGAGTCTAGAGTAGAGTCACTGATACTGATAAATTTACATAACTCATACTCGCAAGGACGTTCTATTTCGCATATTATAAAATGTCAAATATTATCATCTTATCTTATCTTATATGTTACAGACGCTGCTTCTGTACAGAAGATTGTTGCGTCCTACGTATTTCTATGGTTTGTGTTTAGTCCTGTATTCTTACTGGAGTTTTAAACAGTGCTTTTTTTTCTGGCGGAACGCACCGGAACGGCGTTCCGGCACCTTTTTTATGTTTACTACGCTCATTTCAGTGTTATTTCTTTATGACAAAACGGACATAAATATGCGTTCCGGAACCTTTTTCTTCAGAAAAAAAGCACTGGTTTTAAATGATGATAAAGTGTTGGCTTTCCTGGTTTCTTCAAGCAACCCATGCCACGCCCGAATACCGGACGGAAAGAAAGAAAACTTGTATGTGTTTGTTCTTACATATGGAATAAGAAAGGTGTTTTTATCTTTATGTCTATTTGAGGGTTGTATTAGGTTATCTTTGTGTTGTATTTCTAAATTAGAATTAATTGCCTTATGTATAATTATTAATTTACTCTTGGTTCTTCTATCCTCTAGTGTTTCAAGGTTTAATGATTTAACTAATGGTGTTACTCTTATCAGTTTAGATTATCTTTATTTAAAATTCCATAAAATTAAGGTTTTGAACAAGTTTTAGACAATTTCATTGAGCCCAATCGCTGTATAGTTACGAACAAATATTAACTGTCCTCATGGCAACTCGAAGAGTTACCGCGTTATTTTATCTATAGACTCGAGACTTCCGGTTTATAATGACAAGCCTTGTAGGAGCAAAGGTTACGTAATCTTAAATAACTCTACTTCCCAAGCCCGAGTCTATCTCAAGACTGACTCTGTTTTATTTGATAGACTCGCCTCTGAACCCATTACTCAAATACTTTAAGAAATCTGTATGACTAAATGCAGTAGGGAAATATATTTGTGAAGATTATTATAATTTATAGAAATATTTATAAGTAGTTGAAAAGCTCTTCAAGAGATAGATTAGCAAGCACTTACAATACACATTCGATTTTTAAAAAAAAATGTTGCTTGTTAACGATGATTTACTTATTTCTATGTTCGCGAACTATTTTCTAAAAACTTTTAGTGAGGAAATAAATAACTAAAAGAACATTTAAAACAATTTTTTTTTTTTTAAATTTTTTATTTTAATTTTATTTGCAAATTGCATTTTTGCATTTGGTGAATATAAATGAATTTGGCTTCTTTTCCCTGAACGATCTGGACTCCCCGTTTTTTTGTGTAGAGACATTGTTCAAACATTTTAAGTACAAAGGTTGATAACACGAAATTGATTGGAATGTGATTGAAAATAAAAATACAGCTTAAGTAAAAGATTGCTTTATTATTTTTTCGCAAATCAGGGGTAAAAATAAGCTATTTCTATTTGGTATGTCTTGGAATAATTTTTAATTAGTCATTATGCACTAGTACGGTTAAATTTAATGAAATGGATTATTAAAAAAATTATCAATTCGTTATGAAGTTTCTTTTTTTAAAAAAGAAAACGTAAAATTAAACGCCACGACAAAAAATCTTTTTAAAATTAACAAAACAAAGCTCAATAATATTTCGGACAAATTTAATTCAAATCGGTTGGTAATGTTTGGTGCTACAACTCTGCAGGGTTTTTCTTTGACTTTAATTACTGTAATGTTTTAACAAAATTGTCATTTATTTACTATTAATTTAATTTTTATAATGGGTTGTTGTACCGAACAGTTATTGTCATTGAGAGATTTTAAAATATATATACATTATAAAAATGGGATTTAAAACTTTATGTCTAAACATATTTTACAAGTTCTTAACGCAATTAACTTGTAAACATGTATAACTATTTTCTTCTTGTTAGTGCATGTTTAGACTTTAGACATTTTAAAAAAAATATGTATAAAATATAACATTCAACAATGGATGTCAAAAATTAGAAAATATAAGTGTGCTCATGAGTCTCGGATGGTTATTATTCAATAACTGACCACACTCATAGTGTAATAAGAGATGACAAAAATAATCCCCATCTATTGTTTGTGTGTGTGTGTGTTTGTGTGTGTGAGTGTGTTTGTGTGTGTGTGTATTTGTGTGTGTATGTATGTGTGTGTGTGTGTGTGTGTGTGTGTGTGTGTGTGTGTGTGTGTGGTGCTAACAGTTAATTTGTTAACATCAAACAGTTTTATAATTTTGTCATGAGGCTTTCGAGAGTTCAACACCTAGTAACATGCGACTTTTGTTTTGTTTGTTACTAGAGTTTCGATATTTCGTTTCCCTGATTGACGTCATCAACTTTGGAGACGACTGACTGACGAGCGCTAAGGATACTACCACTTGCTGGTAATCACAAACGTGAGTCTACACACTGACTTGAATGCCGTTTCGGATTCCAATTTTTCAACTAAATGACACTGGAATGACGTCTTACGTCACTACCTTTACAACAATTTGGACACTTGATTGACGTTTTAGAAACTAAATGTACATTCAATCAGGCTTACAAAAGCCGTGAGTTAATCTCATTACACTAAGGCAGGGCAGGTAAAGGTATTTGACACCGAGTAGAAGAAATATCATTGGTCGTAACGAATATATCTGTTTTAAAATGGCGACATTTTTTCATATTGGCAAACGTATATCTAAATGTAATGAGTTGTTTTGTTTTATGTGAGTCCCACAACCTTGTTGTCGTGAGGGGGGGGGGGTTCTAATGTTTCTCGGGGCTTGGTAGACCTTGGTGGCGCCCATCTCCTCTTTTTATTGATAGTCTTTTCATCATTCTTATTGTGGCTTTGCGTGGGCTAAATCCCACGCCCCTCAGCATATAAGGCGAGCGTACTGTTGACTTCGCTATCCAGCCACAACTGAGTCTTTACCCATGCTGAAAGTTAATTAGTAAAAGACGTTTACTTTTTTCTTCAATTTTGTTAGGGATTTCAATGTTTATTTGGGGAGAGGGGGGAGCAAATAATATCTAACGTAAGTAAGTTAAAAATTAATTATTTCTTTTGAATTTGTTTTCTAAATTTTAAGGAGAGCCCCCAGCAGACCAAATGTTGAACATTAAGCTGTGGTTACCATGGAAACAATGGAACAGCTTTTTCCTTATGCTACTGATTTTAACACTATTGGACGTTATACAAGGTTTGTACAATGTCGTCGATATTATTTTTTTAGGAATGGGCCGAGTAGTTAAGTCTGTAATTTAAAATTAATCGTTAACTTTTGAAAAATTTCGGAATAATTAATCGATAATTTTGATTGAAGCAGAATATAAGATGCATGATGTCATTAAACTGAAAATTTCAAGGGAAGTAACAAAAACGTGCAATTCACATTAAAAAAAATAGTTATAAGTATTTCAATATAATGTCAATGAATTTCAATTTTGTTATAGTTAATTAAGTATAAAAAATATTTAATTGTTGATATCATTTTCCTTATAAAACAGCTTATTTTAAAGTTTACACTTGAAAAAATATTTTTTTCTAAAATGGAGAATTTTGTACTTAAAAAGCAATTATTTTTTATTATTTATACTTTATTATTCATTGATAAATCGGTAAAAATCAGTAGAAAGATTTTCCATAGTTTCAATCGCTATTTTATCGATTAAAATAATTTTTATCGATAATTTTTTTTACCGATTAATCGAGAAATTAATCGATAATTTTCGCAGCCCTACTGTAAAGCTAATGATAACAAATTAGTGAGTAGTAACACTCGGTTAAATTGAAACAATTGTGACTAGACTCAGGTAGAGTGTGAGTCGATAAGTATTATGTGTGTGTTGAAATGTTAGAGGTGCTGCTTCCATCAAACTAGACGCATGAGAACGGGTCAATGTTTTCACTGGCATTATTCTCTAGTTTAGAAGAAGCTTGTATGGTTTTGTGTGTGTGTTTTATAAGCAGGAGCATTACTCATGTCATGGATTACATTCTTTGTGTCCTAAAGTTACGGATGAAATTTTCAATTGATTTAATTACCTTTCCAATTCATTGATTAAATCCTTTAAATCAACTTCACGGTCTTGTCTGTCTGTCGTGGGTTCGCGCTTTGATCGGGCGGAAAAACAAGAATCAATAAACAACCCGTAAAAACAAAATTTTTGACTATAAATTCCTTATATGTGAGACAGAACTAAAGGTTTTGATGATGTTCAAACAATTACAGACTGAACGTGACTGAACGCCCAAATGCTTTTAAACTGGGACGGGTGGGGACGCGGTTACCGAGGGTTAAACTGAACTCCAGCAAACACGTCGATGTCAACAACAGACGGCTACCATACATTTATATAGAGATAAACTAAAAGTGCATTAATTTAATGACGGTACATTTGATGATCAGAAATTTTAAAACAATGCATTGTTAGGAGACACGAGTCAATGTGCAAAATTTCAGCTCGATAGTATTACGGGAAGTGGGTAATTTTAATTTTTTTTCGCTGTACGGACGGACGTGCCAAGAGAGAGAGAGAGAGAGAGAGAGAGAGAGAGAGAGAGAGAGAGAGAGAGAGAGAGAGAGACCCCACTTCCCATGATGATATCGAGCTGAAATTTTCCAAATAGACTTGTGTCTCCAAACTCTGCTTTGAATCAAAATTTAAAATCGATCGAATGTACCGTACTAAAATTAATTCACTTTTACTTTATCTCTTTGTCACCATCTGTTATTGTTCACCTCCACGTGTCACTGGCGTTCAGTCCAGCCATCGATGACCACACACCCCTCCCCGTTTTACAGCAAGGGGTGCTCAGTAACGTTTAGTCTGTATTTTGGGGTGCAGTGCATATTGTATTAAACATAATCAATACCTTTAGTTTTGTCTCATATATAAGGGATTTATAGTGTAAAACTTTGTTTTCACGGCTTGTTTAGGGGGCCGCGGTGGTCGAGTGGCAAGCGCGCTCGACCGTCGTTCCGATGGTCACGAGTTCGAATCCATGGGAAACCAAGGACTTGTTCCTGGGGCCTAGGGCGTCCCCGAGTCCCACCCAGCTCCAAATGGGTGAAAAGCGGCGGGGTAGTGCGTGGAACCCTTAGCCGTGGCATGTGAACGTTGCATCACTTGCCAAAAAACAACTGCTGCCTTCCAGATGGTCCTGGCTGACCAAAGGCTATGGAAGCAAATCCAGAAAATACAGCAGGCTGAAGTCGGAGACCACGGGCAAAACTCAATATTCAATGTTGAGAACGAAGAAGAAGAAGAAGACGGCTTGTTTATTTTCTTTATCATTTTCTCTATCATTTTCTTTTGTTCCGGAATACTTGCTAAGGAATATGTTTTTGTATTTTTTAAATTTTTACGGAAATTTTAACTTAAACTCATGCTTAAATTTTTAAAAATTTTAAAGTTTGTTTGAAAAAAAAAATCTTTTCTTTGGATTTAGTTTTAAAAGTAACAATTCCCCCCCTCCCTCCCCCAGCTGTTCAGTTTGTATAAATAGGATTGGTTCAAAGATAAGACAGTTTCGTTTGCCGGATTCGGTCCAACCACTGGATCTCAACTTTCTCCTTACCCCATAACCAAAGCGTGTAATCTCATTATGCGCTAGATAGGCACGAGACTTCCGGGACACCAGAGGCGCCACTGAGGTTGTTGTCACCCAGTGCGATAGCTCACGGTGCCACGACTTACCTCCTAGTCCTCCTATGAATCTGCCAGTGCCAAACAACGGGAACATACGGAAATTTACGTTTTGCCCCCCCCCCTTGGGATGATGTCCCACGGTGCGGTCTACTACGCCCACTTCCCCGTAACCAACTGGTGACTCCTCTGCTAAAGACACTCGCATCGGATTTTTTTTTTCATAATTCATTGCATGCGAAAAGAAAATATTAATTGTGTTATTGCTTACATTTATCGCGTCTTAGATTGAGGATCAATTTGTGAAATGATGTTTATATTAGCTCAAATTTATTACATTTTTTTAAAAACTTCTCTTGAGGTGCTGACACAGAAGGTAAGAAACACTTATTTACCAGCTGTTTACAGCTCTTAGTTGGTTTTCTAATATGTATTCAAGATATTTACAATAGGTCGTTGGTATTAGCTTATGTTGCAATATAAAAGCTGCAACGCAACTACATTTTTTTAAATATTACTATGAGACTATACGAATTTATTTATGAAGTGTTTGAGTAAAAACAAATAAGACGTGTGGGTAGGTAAGAGACGTGGATATAAAATCAAACTAGACATGTGGGTAGGTAAGAGATGTGGATATGACATCAAACTAGACGTGTGGGTAGGTAAGAAACGTGGATATAAAATCAAACTAGACGTGTGGGTAGGTAAGAGATGTGGATATAACATCAAACTAGACGTGTGGATATAACATCAAACTAGACGTGTGGATATAACATCAAACTAGACGTGTGGATATAGCATCAAACTAGACGTTGTGTAGGTAAGATATGTGGATATAACATCAAACTATACGTGTGGGTAGGTAAGTGATGTGGATATAATAACATCAAACTAGACGTGTGGGTAGGTAAGAGATGTGGATATAATAACATCAAACTAGACGTGTGGGTAGGTAAGAGATGTGGATATAATATCAAACTAGACGTGTGGGTAGGTAAGAGATGTGGATATAATAACATCAAACTAGACAGGTGGGTAGGTTAAGAGATGTGGAAAAAATAACATCAAACTAGACGTGTGGGTAGGTAAGAGATGTGGATATAACATCAAACTAGACGTGTGGGTAGGTAAGAGATGTGAATATAATAACATCAAACTAGACGTGTGGGTAGGTAAGAGATGTGAATATAATAACATCAAACTAGACGTGTGGGTAGGTTAAGAGATGTGGATATAACATCAAACTAGACGTGTGGGTAGGTAAGAGATGTGGATATAACATCAAACTAGACGTATGGGTAGGTAAGAGATGTGAATATAAAAAAATCAAACTAGACGTGTGTGTAGGTAAGAGATGTTGATATATTATCTAACTAGACGTGTGGGTAGGTAAGAGATGTGGATATAACATCAAACTAGGCGTGTGGGTAGGTAAGAGATGTGGATATAACATCAAACTAGACGAGTGGGTAGGTAAGAGATGTGGATATAACATCAAACTAGATGTCTGGGTAGGTAAGAGATGTGGATATAACATCAAACTAGACGTGTGGATAGGTAAGAGATGTGGATATAACATCAAACTAGACGTCTGGGTAGGTAAGAGATGTGGATATAACATCAAACTAGACGTGTGGATAGGTAAGAGATGTGGATATAACATCAAACTAGACATGGGGATAGGTAAGAGATGTGGATATAACAATATCAAACTAGACGTGTGGGTAGGTAAGAGATATGGATATAACATCAAACTATTCGTGTGGGTAGATAAGAGATATGGATATAACATCAAACTAGACGTGTGGGTAGGTAAGAGATATGGATATAAAGAGTTTATAAAGGTTCAAAGAGGCCACATCATTTACTTAATACCTTTAATAGAAATAAATACATAATTATTTAGACATAAAATATTGTTTTAAATCATCGTCAGAAGCATTATTCACATTCACCATTTCTAAGTCATTGACGATAACGTGAAACTTTTCCAAATGATTAACTTTCACCATTTGTCTTTAGGTGACCATGATATTTTAACAGGTAAGCTAAGTTTTAGCGTTGTTTGTTTTAAAGTGCTCTGTGGCAGAGGCTAAATAGGAGAAATCTCTACCGGGGACTAATGGAAATCGGTGCTCCCACCTTGTTAACTTATTATTATTGTGTCCTTTTAAGATGCATGTTGGCGCCCCTATACCTCAGTGCCCGGGAACATATGTACCAGTTGGCCATTTTTGACAATTTTTAACTCCCCCTGTCACAAACTGTCAGAAATATCGGACCCCCCCCCCCTAAAAGTACGTCACACTTTCGTAAAAAAAATATTTTTATTAACAAAATAATTAAAATTTAACATAAAACACCGTGACGTCACACATGGCCGGGCACCCCCCTTCCCCCTGTCACAAACTGTCACACTTTCGTACACCCCGTCCCCAGGGGGGGGGGATTACGACTGCACGGGGCCCCTGGCTGTAATCAAACGGGGGCCCATCCAGCCAGCGTCCCTTAAAATAAAATGATTGCTAACAGCTAATATACGACTGTAACTAAATATTAATAATGAAAAAAAAAACGAACATGAAGAAATAAATGTTTAAAATGTTCGCCGGTATGTTAAAAATTGAGTGTGAATATAATTTTTTTTACATTCCATCGCTGGGAATCGAACCCGATACCGTTTGCATAACATGCCTATGCTCTTTTCACACGGTCAGCGGAGCTTGTCCAAATTCAGAAATTTTAAAAATATAAACTATTTTTATACTATGTTCTCTAAGTGAGCCAAGTTTTATAGATTATTAAGACTGTCAGGTCTGAATCGCGATTAGTTTAATAGATAATAGTTATAAATTTATTTAATTTATTATATTTTCAAGGGTTCGTGCAAACATTTGTACACTTTTATTATAAATATAAAAAGTTTGGGGGCCCAAAACCGTCGGGGGCCCCTGGCTTTAGCCCGCTCAGCCCCCCTTAATCCGCCATAGCCCCTCCTCTCCTCTGGAGCTTTACGTACTTTATGGACGGCCTCTAAAGGCTTGTTTTCCCCTTAAATTCGAATTGTCATTAACATAAAATCTGTTAAGGCTTCTTAAAATATTATAATATATTTATAACAGAAATAAGAATTGACACTATTTATTAATAATTATGTGGAAGATTTGACCATTAAATTTATCTGTAAACATTTTATTTTTCAATAAAAAAAAACTATTTCTTAACCAGTGGTCAATACAACTACATCGACTGAAAATAAAACAGGTAAGTCATATGGTAGCTGATAAAACTGTAGTCTGAAAAAAAAGTAAGAGCTTAATCGTTTGCGGGGATGGTGTGAAGAGTGTGTAAGAAACTTTAGAAAGGTAATGATTTTCTGGGAAGTGAATGTAGGATGTGCAAGAAAGCTAATGATATCTTGATGAATTTATGTAAGAAAGCTAATATCTTGAGGAATGTATGTAAGAAAGCTAATGATATCTTGAGGAATGTATGTAAGAAAGCTAATATCTTGAGGAATGTAAGTAAGAAAGCTAATGATATCTTGAGGAATGTATGTAAGAAAGCTAATGATATCTTGAGGAATGTATATAAGAAAGCTAATGATATCTTGAGGAATGTATGTAAGAAAGCTAATGATATCTTGAGGAATGTATGTAAGAAAGCTAATGATAACTTGAGGAATGTATATAAGAAAGCTAATGATATCTTGAGGAATGACGAGTGGGTAGGTAAGAGATGTGGATATAACATCAAACTAGACGTGTGGGTAGGTAAGAGATGTGGATATAACATCAAACTAGACGTGTGGGTAGGTAAGAGATGTGGATATAACATCAAACTAGACGTATGGGTAGGTAAGAGATGTGAATATAAAAAAATCAAACTAGACGTGTGTGTAGGTAAGAGATGT
>MUZC01004446.1:225714-241702 GCA_002072015.1 Radix auricularia
TAAGAAAGCTAATGATATCTTGAGGAATGTATGTAAGAAAGCTAATGATATCTTGAGGAATGTACATAAGAAAGCTAATGATATCTTGAGGAATGTACATAAGAAAGCTAATGATATCTTGAGGAATGTATATAAGAAAGCTAATGATATCTTGAGGAATGTATATAAGAAATCTAATGATATCTTGAGGAATGTATATAAGAAAGCTAATGATATCTTGAGGAATGTATATAAGAAAGCTAATGATATCTTGAGGAATGTATGTAAGAAAGCTAATGATATCTTGAGGAATGTATAGAAGAAATCTAATGATATCTTGCCGGAATGTATATAAGAAAGCTAATGATATCTTGAGGAATGTATGTAAAAAAGCTATGATATCTTGAGGAATGTATAGAAGAAATCTAATGATATCTTGCCGGAATGTATATAAGAAAGCTAATGATATCTTGAGGAATGTATGTAAGAAAGCTAATGATATCTTGAGGAATGTATGTAAAATCTGCATGCAAGTAGTTCGGAACTCATTTTTAAAACTGCTTGCTAGCGGCCTATATTCGGTCCGCCGTGTTTTTACTCGTAGAGTTCTTGACTGATGTAGTTGTGTTGAGCTTGAAACATAACCCATATTTAAGTTACAATAAGATTTAATGGCACTGCGTTAGAAAGAGCCCATACTATAAGATCTCCTAAATGAGCCCCTTGGCATAAAAGACGTCGTTACGGTAGCAAAGCAACGTTCAGTTTCTCGTTTTGGAACTTGTAGCCAGCGTATTTTCGAAACTGGTTACGCCAATGATTTTTAATATTAAAACCTTTCAGTTTGTCTTTTCTTGATGCTTAAAACCAGGGGTTGGCGAGCTTATTTGCCCGATACCCCAATATTATAAAATTGTATGTTGTCATTACCCCAACGGAACAGATTTTAGTTTATTAAAAAGGCTCCAAATGAGTCTTCATTATCCCCAAGAGTTCCATTGTTACCCCAAATTGAGTAATTTACCCCTGTTCGCCCACCCTTGTTTGAAACCAACGTCTCGCTATTCCACTATTTTGATGTTTGTCCTTTTCGCGCAACTTAACGTGCAATTTTGACCTATGCCACGCAGCAGTTTAGAATTACCGCATATGAAATTTGGTAAAGTATTGCACAAAAACTGGATGCTGCACAATTTTGCACAAGAGTTTAAAAAAAACAACAACTTTGCACACGGACCTACGAACCTTAGAGAGCGAGCATTTGGTCCTGTGTATAACAACTTATTTAAGTTTAAAGCCCCAAAATAAAACAGCTGTGAGGGCGCAGTGGTTTTGGACAGGAAGGCTGTGTCGAACAGTTACACATTGGTACGAGGGGGCAGGAGAAAGTGGGGAAGAGGGCAAGAGAGGGGGAGGGGGAGAGAGAGAGAGAGTGGTGAAGAGAGTGAAGGGGAGAAAGAGAGCACAATAAACAACGCAACATGACCTATGACCTATGCGGCATTCCTAAATAGTTGTCTTTTCGTTTATCCCACCAATACCTCAGGGACTGGCAGTAGCAGTAAATGTAAGTTGTGATTTAAGTTCATTAAATTTTATCAAATGTCATGTTTATTCTTAGTTACAAAAATGGAATCAAATTTAACATTGAAAAAATTAACGATTAATTAATCGATTAATGGTTAAATTTTTAAAAATCTAATCAAATTAATTTGATCTATTGAAATTCAATTAAAATTTAAGAAAATATTTCTGATATTTTTTTCCGATTAATAATTTATATTTTTTGTTACTTAAATACTTTTTCCTATTGTTTTATTAATATTTATTGATACATGACATACGTAAACAAAAACGGGTTTCTTCCTTATTTCTTGAATAGCAGAACCAGTTAGCTGTGTTAGGTCATAAAATTTGGGAGCCATGGAATTACCGCGACTTAACCGATTTCGCGAAATAATGAATCGCAACTTTAAATTATCGGGATATATATATATANTGTGTGTATGTATATATGCGTTATATAAGCCTCAGTCGAAGAAACGCAAACTTTTTTTTTTAATTAAAAAAAATGTATGGTCACAAGCCTACAAAAATAAATAATACTATCACTGCTTAAATGATCTTAATTAGACACATATAATAACACATTACGCCAGTAGATCTTAAATGGTGGGGCTCACCCCCCCCCCCCTGGGAGTGCGAGGCTCCGTCAAGGGGGTCTCGTTTGACCTCAGCAGATGTTTACTTATAACAATTTTATAGACAAAATATACTATTTACAGTTGCAAGGGAGTGCGAAATGTTTTCTTCTTCCTATGGGTGGTGGGGGCATGACGGAAAATAATTGAGGAGCACTGCATTACGCAGGTTTTAGAGATAAAAGCAATTTCGATACATACGTATTTTAAAGGAGTAGTAATGGGGAAGCCCAGTGATGTTAAGTTTATGATGTCGAGTTTTTCAACCACAATAACAGATAAATCCGTAACTAAAATGTTATCGTTTTCTTATTAAACACAATGACAGAGGCTGTATGAATGAAATGTTATTGTTCTCTATTCTGTCACTATAACACTAATAACAGAAAAATTATCTAGAATAGCTAAAATTTTATCAGTTTTTATTTTACCACTAGATCTATAACATATTCCGTATGACTAAAATGTTATTGTTATCTATTCTGTCACTATAATAGCTGGAATCGGACGTAAGTATTTTTTTTATATGTGAAGATCATTAAGTTGAATTAAAAATTTAAAACTATTTAAAAAATAAATAAATCTGAAACTAAAACAGAAGTGATAAAATCGTTAAGTAAAAGTCTGTCCACTTTTCGTCATCTGCCTTCTCGTCCTAGGGAAACAGCGGCCAATCAACGTCCATTTATGCCTTCATTCAAATAAAACGACATGCAGTCTGCAGATTCCTCTAGGCATTTTTATACTGGGCCAGTCTCTCCAGACAACTCTATCCTGGGCCAGTCTCTCCAGACATCTCTATCCTGGGCCAGTCTCTCCAAACATCTTTATCCTGCGCCAGTCTCTCCAGACATCTCTATCCTGGGCCAGTCTCTCCAGACATCTCTATCCTGGGCAAGTCTCTCCAGACATTTCTATCCTGGGCAGTCTCTCCAGACCATTCTATCCTGGGCCAGTCTCTCCAGACAACTCTATCCTGGACCAGTCTCTCCAGACATCTCTATCCTGGGCCAGTCTCTCCAAACATCTCTATCCTGGGCCAGTCTCTCCAGACATCTCTATCCTGGGCCAGTATCTCCAAACATCTCTATCCTGGACCAGTCCCTCCAGACATCTCTATCCTGGGCCAGTCTCTCCAGACATCTCTATCCTGGGCCAGTCTCTCCAGACATCTTTATCCTGGGCCAGTCTCTCCAGACATCTCTATCCTTAGCCAGTCTCTCCAGACATCTTTATCCTAGGCCAGTCTCTCCAGACATCTTTATCCTGGGCCAGTCTCTCCAGACATCTTTATCCTGGGCCAGTCTCTCCAGAAGTCTCTATCCTGAGCCAGTCTCTCCAGACATCTTTATCCTGGGCCAGTCTATCCAGACATCTTTATCCTGGGCCAGTCTCTCCAGACATCTATATCCTGGGCCAATCTCTCCAGAAGTCTCTATCCTGAGCCAGTCTCTCCAGACATCTTTATCCTAGGCCAGTCTCTCCAGACATCTTTATCCTGGGCCAGTCTCTCCAGAAGTCTCTATCCTGAGTCAGTCTCTCCAGACATCTTTATCCTGGGCCAGTCTATCCAGACATCTTTATCCTGGGCCAGTCTCTCCAGACATCTATATCCTGGGCCAGTCTCTCCAGACATCTCTATCCTGGGCCAGTCTCTCCAGGAATCCCTCAGGAATGGCGTTTTGCGGCAAGTGTGTCTTGTTCAGTGTCTTTTTCAGTTATATTCGCTTGCTTTGTGCGGTTGCCGCAAATTTTATGCAAATTTTTTTTTGACCTAAAAATTGCATATTCATACATTTAAAAAAAAATATTTTGTCAAATTACAAATAGTTTATTAATATATGTAATGTTTTCTACTTCAAAGCTTTTGATTTATCGTTCCTGGAAATACTTGTCATTGCGGGCGTCACTCTTGGTCTTCCCTTGGCGGCAGTAATGTCTGCTGGTCTGGCGTTTTGGTACAAGAAGAAGTTCATGAGCCCTTAGACTGCCTAGAGGTATGTGGAAGAAACAGACCATATAATTATACAAGGACACGGTTAAAATCCCTGTCCATGGTCATACGCTCTTTACTCTTTTACTTTTACACTTCATAAAGGAAGCATAATTATCACCATACAATAATGATTTTTAAAATTAATATAAGAACTGACCTCGTTTTCTACACCATAATTGAACTAAACAAAAATTACATAGATTTAAATTACGTCATGTTTTCTTTTTAATGCAGCACTGCAACCGTTTGGTTTTGAAACCTCTGAGATTGGGTGCTGAATCAAGACTGTCATCTTAGTTGGATTTAAGTTTTCTTTAGCTTTAAAATTAATTATTTTAGTTCGTACGTTAGAAATTTAAGTGTGAAAAATATTTATTTAAGTGCCAAAAAATATAAAGAAAATAATTAAAAGAACAGAACATTGTGTGTTATAATTGTTTCACTATGAGCGCAGATAAACTTGATTCACATTTTTATTTGTTTGTCGATATTGATCTTTTTTTTTTTTTGTGATTATCAATTTGTATGTGTGTGCGGGTGGGGGGGGGGCGATTTACATTGATTAGACGTATTGTCTTTTGTATCAAATTTAATATAATATAAATGTAAAGTTTTCAAAGTGAACACAATTAGGCCTATATTGACTCACTTAATTTAGTTATAAAATTCAATTAAAGTGAGTGAGGCAGGTTTTTTTTGGATGTGAAAGTGAAAGTAAAAAAACTTGTATCAATATGTTTAGTTTAAATAACTTATATTGCTATAATAATTACATGGCACAGTAATTGTTAGTCGTATTGTAGTGTAATTTGGTGTTATGCATCGTAATAAAACATAGATCGCAACGTCTTGATAATGTAATAATTATTCTTGATGGGGTTTCTTTGTAAAATTATTATTATTTATATTATATTGCTTGTTCATTATTAAAATAATGAATTCGCCCATGATTGTGTTTTGTTTTTGTTTGTTTTTTCGATCTAAATTTCATTGAAACACTGGAGGATAAAACTAATGACGTAGCTAGGGATTTTGGGGCTCGGGGGCTTGGCCACCTTTTGGGGCCTTGCATACATGGCGGTGGAGTAATATTTAATGAAAAACGTTTTATTGAGTGCCCCCCTTCAGGTGGGTGATTTTCGAATGTTTACCCCCTCCCCTAGCTACGCCACTGGATAAAACAAATAGACATCTCAGTAATAATAATAAATGAGGCATTTTTTCCCCTTTAATTAATAAAGCTTTACATTTATTATTCACCACACAAATCGGTTGTGTATTTTATTTAAAAGCTTAAAACTGTCCAAATTCTGCATAATTTAAATTTAAACGCCATTGTATACTGAAAGTAAAGCTGCCCTGTTGGCCATTGTATACTGAAAGTAAAGCTGCCCTGTTGGCCATTGTAGGCTGAAAGTAAAGCTGCCCTGTAGGCAGATTCAGGCAGAGTTAAGAAATATTTTAACACTCCCTTTCGCTTTGATGCACCTCAATTTTAAAGTATGTTGTTTTTTTCCCCTTTGCTAAAAACAAAATTTGATGGTGTTCGGAAAAAAGTCCAGGATGGGGTTCTCAATATTTCATTACATCATGACAATCTCTCGACGACCCTCAAACACTGATAGCGGTCGTCTGTCTCAATATGCCGTCATCATGTGATGGTGGCGAAGACTTCACTGGACAAATTTCCATAACCTGGTAATTTTTTTTTGGAGGGACAAGCTAGTTCCAAAAATAGCAAACCGCCTTTCAAAATTCCCTTTTATCATCCCTGTAAATAAAATACACGAATGACACAGCTTACTTTTAACAGTGACAAATACGTGACATTTTATAAAATGACAAATATGTGGATGATACAGTTTATAAAAGTGACAAATATGTGGATGATACAGTGTATAAAATTGACAAATACGTGGATGACATTTTATAAAAGTGACAAATATGTGGATGACACAGTTTATAAAAGTGACAAATACGTGGGTGACAGTTTATAAAAGTGACAAATATGTCGATGACACAGCTTATAAAAGTGACACCTTAAGACACATTGGAACATGTAAGACCTTTTACTGAAGTTAAAGCACAAGATTATCTGGCAGCCTTCATTTCACACATTACCAATCCATTGCATCATGCATGGGCTGGTTCTTTTTCACCTATATTCTGAAAGGCTGCATTTTCGATCAACTCTTGAGTTGTCTTTTTAGGAACGTTGGAGTTGGAGAACCCGTTGAGTTAAAGACAATAATAACTGCGCGCTGGAGAGACATATTTCTAGGAGAGCTTAGGTGATCTATGAATGTGCTATAAATATGCGGAAATTAAAGATTCATTTTTTGATTAATCGTTGAAAATTTGTACGATTAAATTATTTTAACGATTAATCGACAATACAAATTATTTGAAGTCAACAAGTAAAAAACAAAACAAAATGGGTTCCCTGGAGAAACCAAGAAAGCTAACACTTTATCATCATTAAAAATTTTAATAAGAATACAGGACTTAACACAAACCATATAAAAGCGTAGGACGCAATAATCTTCTGTATAGAAGGAGCGTATGTAACAGAGAAGATAAGAAATTTACCTATAGTATAGGAAAGTCCATACATGTTGATTGGTCATGGCACTAATTATTTTTATTTTTTTAAAGATGAAAAAATAGACTGTACTAAATAATTAAATGGTCACGAAAAAGTGGATTTGTGGAATTGCAGAAGATAATTAGTAAATTTAAAAAATATGATAATTGAAAATGAACAAATGCACGATTTCTGTTTCAAAAGAAAGTTTTTAAGTTTAAGTAAAAATTGCAAATTAGATTTTTTAATTTAGAAAAACATTATTGCGTTCTAAAGGTTTTTGGCTTTTTTTCTGCTAAAATCTGTCAAACGAGTGTTTTTGCAAGTTTTGTGATTTAATTATTGATTTTTTTCAACAACATTAAAAGCTACAAGTTCAATGATAACAGTGACAATAAGACTCACAATTTAAGTGAAAGTATAGGTATTGAATTGATATTTAGTGTTAAAATGTAAGAGTGAATAAGAATTGCTACTGACTGACTACTGTTACTGTTAACTTTTAAACACGAAATGAAGTTTAGCCAGTTTAGCTACTTAAAGTACTACTTAATAATTAGGTTAATTGTCTTAATAGTTAATACATTTTAAAGTCCTAACTAAAAAATAATGGTACAAAATTTTGTAGGCCTACTGCCTAAATTATTATTAATTACTAGTTTTAGTAATTAGAAAAATATATCATTCATGGAAAAGAACTAACCCAAACTAAAGATGCGAAATACTTAGGAGTCATAATAAATGAGAAACTATCTTGGAATCCCCATGTCCATGTCAATGAAGTTATTAAAAAATCAAACAAAACCTTAGGCTTTATATCTTATCTTATCTTAGATATACAGACGCTCCTGAGATGATCTGTTGGCAAGTGATGCAGCGGTCACAGGCCACGGCTATAGGCTATAGGGTTTCCACGCATTACCCCAGCCGCCTAACTATTGTCTAGTTAGGTACCCATTTGGAGCTGGGTGACTCGGAGACTCCTCAAGCCGCGAGAACAAATCCTCACCTTTGTGTGGATTCGAACCCATGACCATCGGTATGACAGTCAAGAGCGCTACCTCTCGACCACCACGTCCAAAAACTTTTACAAATGTAACAAAGATATAAAACTAAAATGCTACCTCACCCTGGTGAGACCTATACTAGAATATGCATCTTCTGTATGGGACCCATCCACCAAAGAAAATATTGATAAGTTAGAACAAATCCAAAAAAGAGCTGCCTGTTTCATTACTGGAGAATATTCAAAACTGACAAGAGTAACACCGTAAGCCGTAAGTTAAATCATTAAACCTTGAAACACTAGAGGATAGAAGAACCAAGAGTAAATTAGTAATTATACATAAGGCATAAGGCAATTAATTCTAATTTAGAAATACAACACAAATATAACCTAATACAACCCTCAAATAGACATAAAGATAAAAACACCTTTCTTATTCCATATGCAAGAACAAACACATACAAGTTTTCTTTCTTTCCGTCCGGTATTCGGGCGTGGAATGGGTTGCCTGAGGAAACCAGGAAAGCCACCACTTTATCATCTTTTAAAACTCTAGTAAGAATACAGGACTAAACACAAACCATAGAAATACGTAGGACGCAATTACGCAATAATCTTCTGTACAGAAGGAGCGTCTGTAACATATAAGATAAGATAAGATAAGGACCAGAGATAACTAATGACTAATGATCAATGTTATAAATATAACTTTTATTTACTTGATTATTTATTGACTTATTCATTATTGTTATTGAATATCAATTCAATGACCAATCAATAAATAATGCTTTCCATGGTCTTGGTCCTTGGTGAACTTAGTGTGAAAATAGTAGTTGTTACTATCTATCTGTAATTCATAAAAAATAATTAATTCTTAAATCATGACATTGACATATATAATAATTATATAATTCACATATCATAATATCACATAGGAGTCATAGTCATAGACTTAGACTTAAACTTACCTAGACTTATATATCCTTCGTAGTCATAGTCATAGCCATTATTAATTCATAATTACATTACATTACATTGACTTTGAAATTTGATTAACTTTTTCAAGTTTATTCCTATTTCTCTTTATGCATAAATTTTAAATCAATGAATTAAATCTAAATGAAATTATCCTTGATTTTGAAGTTGTTGTAAATACGTTACTAGTGTTACACAAAAAATGGGAGTTTTTGAAAAGCATTCACACAAGAGTAATGACCTAATGAATAGGACTAATAGGAACATTGGTGCTAATAGATGTAACTTTTTTTTTTATTATTACAGTTTCAACAGGTTAGAAATATTATAAATGAATTAACAGTTCTTTTCTTTTTATTTATTTTGAAAAACAATAGAAATGGATGACTTAAGTACAACAGAATCAGGAAGTAGGTACTTTAAGAATTTTTTTGTTCCTTAACACTTTTTCTATTTAATTTAAATATGATTTGATAAAAGTAGAACTGCAAAACTAGATTAATTTTAATAATTTTAAGTTTTTAAAGAAATGGTTGAAGTTGTATATTTTATCAAGTATAAAAATATTGAAATATGTGAATAAAATAATTTTAAAAACAAACATTTAAATAAAAATGTCCTATTTTGCTGCTGATATATGATTTTTTGCATTTTTTATAGTTTCAATTTTACTAAAGTATTTAATTTTTACTAAAAAAATAAATGTAATAATAATATTCAGTTTAATAATTATACAATTGTAAAATATATTATTCTTTTTTAAAAAATCTAATGGCATAAATCACATATGTCCCTCAACATATTTATTCATTGATAATCATATAAAATTTGAAATGAAAAGTATTATTTTTTATTTGCTAAAAGTCAGGCTCCAAATTATAAATATGTAATATGCTTTTTTTTTTTTAAACCATTGCATTTGTAAATTTATGTATTTCCTTACAAATTTTACAATGGCCCAAAACTGTGTAAACTGGCAGTTAAATTAATTTATATTTATTTTTTAATTCTGCTAAGTTCTTGATGCATCTGATGGTGATTCTGAAGGCAAGTATATGTTATGTCAAGGTTCTTATCAATTGAAAATATTACCAAATGTTATCGTTATATATTTTTAAAAGGGTATATAAACTTACAAATAATTTGTCAAAATTGTTCTGAATCACTGGTTTTTGAGTTTCATCACACAGGATAATCTCTATGACCACTCTTGGAATAACACCAAAGTGCTGCTTGATAAACCATTTTGAAATATGTTTCCTACAAGTGGTTTCACATAAGTTAAATGTAATAATTAATATTATGTAAAGTAAGGGGCTTTTCAGTTACTCTGGTTTTGCTAATGTATTGAAAGAAAAATAACACTCTTTTCATGTTCCAAAATTAAGAGATGAGATAATATAACTGATAGGATTTATTTATACATAAATGGACCTTGCTAATTCGAAGTTCCCTAAACCTCCCTATATCGAATTTATTATTAGATCTCAGCCTATTTCTGTAAGACCAATATATATATATTAGAGCTGTTATCGATTAAATTAAATTTAATAGTTAACTTTTGAAAAATTACAGATTAATTAATCGATAATTTTTTAAAGCTAAAAATAAAGATGTATGACATCATTAAACTGAAAATTTCAAGGGAAGTAATAGTAACAGGCAATTAATTTTTAAAAAGTTATTTTAAAAATACAGCAATAAAAATAAATTAAATAATGTATTAAAGATGAGGCACTTGGATGAAAATTTAAAATTAATTTTAAAATATAAAAGTAATACAGCTGTATAGAAATTGGCGATAAACAAAAACATAAAGATCACCTTTTTGACCCAAGAGGTTCAAAATTTATGATTTTTTTCTAAGATTACTTTTTTCACTATGTTGTTTTCCTTCAAATTTAGTGCCCTTTTAGGGCATTTTTTGAAATGCCTATAACTTAGGTATTTAAATTTATTTATTTAAAAATATATAATTCTGTTAGGAGTAAAATTTAAATATAAATAGTTCAATATAATATCAATGATATTAAAAATTTTTTATTGTTAATTAATTAAAAACAATGTCTTTTTTTATATCATTGTCCTTATAAAACAGGTTTTTTTAAAGTTTACACACTGTATAATGTCTTAAAACATGAAGAAGTTTGTACTTTCACTATATATAAAATTTATATTAGGGCTGTTATCGATGTATTTAAATTTAATAGTTTACTTTTAAGAAATTACTGAATAATTAATTGATAATTTTGATTAAAGCTAAAAATAAGATGCATGACATCATGAAACTGAAATTGTCGAGGGAAGTAACAAAAACAGGCAATTGACATTTTGTTATTTAAATATAAGTAGTTCAATATAATGTCAATGAATTAACATTTTGTTACTGTCTATTAATTCAAAACAATGTTTAATTTTTTTTATCATTTTACTTTCAAAAACAGATTGTTTTAAAGTTAACATTTTAAATTTTTTTATATTTTTAATTGGAGAAGTTTTTACGGAA
Organism: Radix auricularia; assembly: GCA_002072015.1. Taxonomy (NCBI): domain Eukaryota; kingdom Metazoa; phylum Mollusca; class Gastropoda; family Lymnaeidae; genus Radix; species Radix auricularia. The sequence continues at coordinate 236,962 of MUZC01004446.1, forward strand.
AAAAGTGAACTCTTAATTAAATATTTATTAATAAATAGAAGGATTGTTCTACTAATTACCTTCCATTTTCATAGCTATCTTATCGATTAAAATTATTTTAGTTGATAAAAAGTTTTACAGATTAATCGAGAAATTAATAGTTAATTTCCGCAGCCCTAAACTTTTTGCATGTTTGCTTGCAAAACTTGTCCATCTTAGCTGTGCTGTCCACCTAAAATGTGCTGTCCACCTAAGATGTGCTGTCCATCTAAGCTGTGCTGACCATTTAGGCTGTGCTGTCCACCTAAGATGTGCTGTCCACCTAAGATGTGCTGTCCACCTAAGATGTGCTGTCCATCTAAGCTGTGCTGACCATTTAGGCTGTGCTGTCCACCTAAGATGTGCTGTCCATCTAAGCTGTGCTGTCCATCTAAGCTGTGCTGTCCATCTAAGCTGTGTTGTCCATCTAAGCTGTGTTGTCCATCTAATATGTGGGGTCCATCTAAACTGTGCTGTTCATTTAAGCTGTACTGTCCATCTAAGCTCTGCTGTCCTTGGATGTGCTCCCATACAAATTTACAGTCAAAGGTGATTTTACTTATCTACCATCTCATTTTTCTATCTGTATTTTTCTGTTCATCAATGATGGGCTGTGTTTTCCTGTGTACCATGTCAGGCTGTCCATTCATGTCATGTGCTGTCCTATAGACAGTGATGTTCTCTAAGATTTATCGTGCCATTTATATTATGGCATTATTTTTCCATTTTAACAGACTTTGACTCCCTTTTTTTCAACATTGTGATCATCATTCTTGTGACCATGGGGATACCATTCATTTCTGGGCTTTCAGCGTCTTTGGCACTTTGGTACAAGATAAGATACTTTAAGCAACTGAGGTAACAGTTTCTTTGTGGCTTTCTGGTAAATGAAAAATGTTATTCTAATCCCTTTTTATTTATTCCATAATGGATAATTCTCTCTTTACAATTCTATTGATCTAGAAATTTTAATATTTTTTGCTATATTTTTAGGTGTGCTAGAAACAAACCATTTTTTAAGGGGTGTGATACCCATTTAAAATTGTTTTCAAGCATTATAAGATTTTGTTAAGAGATTAAATGAAACAATTTAAGTTTAAGATGAGGTTTGAAAGTTAGGTTTAAAAAATTGAAAAGTTCAGTAAACTTCGTTTTGCACTTTATCTTACATATAAAATAAAATGTTTGTATAAAAAAATATCATAGCAATGACATTCATTACTTGCATTTCATGAAGAAATTTTTAAAATCCTTCTCTAATTCAATACATCACATTAGGATTCTTATATTTATTTCATTGTTTTTAACTAAATTAATTTCTTATTGGCTTATATGAACAAATGAATTTTTCAATTGAAATGTTCTACAATACCTTCACTGCCAATCCTTTGCAAATGAACTTGATGATCATTCATGATTCAGACAATTTTTGTAAACTAATATTAAAAAATAATTTATCTTTAAATTTCAGCCCAAATTTGTTAGAGGTTTGACAGCTGTGGCCAGATTGTGTTAAGAAATTATTAAGTAAATCTCTCAAAAATGTGTATGTTTCATCTCAACAATACAAGCCCCAACTAAGTGAATGAGTTTTTTTTGTTTGTTTTTTTTCTAGCTCTGAAGGAGGATCGTGTGTACATACATGTACTTATGATTTTTTAAAAAGTATCCCATTTCTATGGTAACTCTTTTGTTTTATTTTTAAAAAAAACTACACATCCTTAGTTCTCAGAGTAATACTGAAAATATGATAATATGATATTAAGTATTTGCTTCAAATTTCGTTAAAGCAAAAGATATTTTTAAGTGTTACATTATATTTTGTTAAAGTAAAAGATATTTTTATGTGTTAAATTATATTTAGTTAAAGTAAAAGATATTTTTATGTGTTAAATTATATTTTGTTAAAGTAAAAAATATTTCGATGTGTTAAAATTATATTTTGTTAAAGTAAAAGATATTATTATGTGTTAATTATCAAGCTGGAATTACCATACATTGAACTCAAAATTTTGGACAGGAAGTCAATCTTTGTAACTTAGAGTATTAGTCTAAACCAGGGGTCTCAAAACTTTTCTGCCGCAGGGTTGCATTAACTGTCAAACGCCAGTTTTGAGGCCGACTACTAACCCCCCAACTACTAAGTAACTACTGTGGTAAACTGCAGGTAAGAATAGTATCTTTTTTTTTTTAGATTAAAAGGTCTCCAGGTGAGAGGGCCTCGCGAGGTGCATCTGGCCCGTATGCTGTAGTTTGGGGACCCCTGGTCTAAACAAACCATTGCCTCATAACTTTGCTTTTAGTCAAAAACAAAGTCATTTAAAAAATGTGCAGCTTTAGTCATGAATAAAAAACATACTATAGAAACAACTCAGCAAAAAAAAAAAAATAATATAAGTTAATTCATTTAAGAAATTTAAAAAAATATTTTCAATCCTTTTTCTTTGCCAGTATTCCATTCACTATATTGTTTTCTTGATTAATTTTGAGATTGGGTTGCTCCAAGAACTTTCTCTGAGCAACTTCCCCAACAGATTTGGCTTTAATTCTTTATCTTTTATATAAACAGAAATGTCCCTTTGGGTGGACCAAGTCTCTGCCTTTTAGCTAAGCCACTGTGTCTGAGAATTATTGTTGTGTGTCATCTAAGCAAGTGATTTCATTATATGTGGTCCCTTCTGTGTACTGCAAGGAAGCATACTGACCTGCTTAATGCTTAACATCAATAATGGAGTTAACATAGACAGCCTGTGTTACTGTTACACACAAGAAGATGTTGGTCTGAGAATGGCACCGTGTGTATGATGATACTGAAAGAGCAGGGGCAGGGGTGGTGTGATAGTGGCTGTGTAGGACTTAGTGACTTGTGACACAACTTTGTCAGAGTATAGTTTAAACCAATCATTGTCGTTTATTTGTTTTATGGAATTATTTTTGATGATAAAATGTACATTCTGTATGTTAGTGTGAGGTGTTTGTTCCACTATGCTGTATGAGGTGTATTATATGGAGGAAGTATGATTAAAATTACATTATCTTTGTGGCATATTTCATTGCAGTCTTTTTTTTTTTTTACTTCTAATCATTCCGTGGGTATTAGTCCATCATAAAATCATTATAATTTCTTTGTGCAAATAAATATTGGAAACATTTCTCATGTTTTAAATAAAATTGTCTCCCACTAGAAAAATTATTATTATTTTTTTTTTTTAAATTTTAAAAGAGATGTTTAAAAGTATGCTAGTGATATAGCACAGTATTTGATAAAATTGAGGGCTGAAGCGAAGTATGTCGACCGCTTGCTGGAATTACTGGAAAAGAAAGTTGTCTAAATTCTAAAAGGATTATGAACAAAATTGAAGATTTTAGGGTTTGGGTTAGGTATAGCTATAGAATATTAATTTTAAAGCTTTTTAAAGGATGTGCTAGAACAACAATGAAGGCCGCCATGACGGTGGCGTCACAGTTAACATACTTTGCTTTTACCAAATTGAGATATAGTAGTTGTCAACCCGTGTACTTACACTTACAAGGTCCGGTCAAGTCTATATTTTAAAACTTGCTCTGCATCTGTCAGCTGTAAAACTGAACAGTTTTACTTTAAGGGAACACTGTCACTAGTGTCAGTGGATGTGTCACAGGAATAGCCCTGGGTGTAAATATTAAATTCCCAACCCGAGAGAAAAAATACCTAACTAGTTATATTTTTTTTTAAAATTGTTCATGTTATGCCATAAGGTGTAGGGGGGGTCATACAGGATGTAACAGGGGCGCTAACTTTGTAATTGATATGGGATTATATAGCTTGGTTTGTGATTGTGTAAGTAAAGGGGATGCTTCCTGAAAACAACAGGGGGGGCACACTTGAGTTGGCACCCAGGGTGAACACCAAATATCCTACATTTCATGGTAATATGTGAATACCTCTGTTCTGTGGTGAGCAGACGGGTCAGGGATGCATCAATGGGTCATGAAAGGTCAAGGGCAAACTTTTCAATGTAAAGGTTGCATCTGTGGGTCAAAGGCAGACTTGTCAAGCTGAAGGATGTATCAATGAGTCATGAAAGATCAAAGGGCCGAACCTAAAATGTTAAAGCACAAAAATCTCGAATTAACAAACATTTATTGATATGCTAGTCCCCTGCCCCGCTTTTGATGCAGGCTTCAGAATGCCTAAGGGCCCCAGTTGACCACCCATGACAGTCTATTGTTATCTTTATAAAGTAGTTTTACCAGTTGGTAGACAACCTCCATTCCATAGTCTATTTATAACGGAATACAAAACATTAGGGACGTCTTAGCAAAATTCCGGGGCCCTATGCGGCTTAGTATGTGAAATGGATTGCCCAGGGCCCAGTCTGGGTGGGGATAAGGAATTAAAGGAGATAGAAAATTAAGAAAGTGCGGGGCCCACTGCGGCTCAGCAAAACATTCAGTAAAACAATAAAGATTCTTATGGATGCAGTATGAAATTTAAAGAACATCAAAAGAGCACCTGAACAAAAATATTAGCAAAAGTAAAATGAAAGTGATAGCACGAAACCATTTACCAAGCAAATATACAATGGCAAAGATGGTAGAAAAGATTACTAGGGTTGTTCATTAAAAAAAATGTATTTGATTCTGATACTCATATGATTATAAATTCATGAGAAAAAGATTGTAAAGATTTTGTGACGGACAGCAGAAGCCAACGTTCATTATATTGTGGGGGGGGGGGGGG